>JAJGQC010000303.1:0-25000 GCA_021014325.1 Plazaster borealis
CGTTATACAGCACATGTAATCACATGACATAACAATGCCCTAGTCTCCAGCCCCATCCATCCATACTCACTGGACGCTGCTATCTTGCCTAAAACGGGATCACAGTGCTTCATGAGCCTAATCTCTAATGGAGAGACAGGTATCCTTCACTGCTGCATCAGCCCAAGTGTAGAACCAACTCCCACTAACCATCAAATCATCCCTTTGCAGCCCCTGCTCAAAACCCTTGTGCCCCCCCCCCCCCCCAATGAGATAAAAAAAAATGCACAAATGAATGGTTCAATACATTAATATCTCCCCTCCAAACCACCCCTCCCTCCCCCCCCCCCCCAAAAAGTTTCCGGTTACGCCAATGCTCAAGCTCAAAAACATGTGTTGGGTTCCAGGTAATATTGGACTCTAGTCAAAAAACGATCTTTGTGTGAACTTGGACTAGACGAGAATAAAATCTCACCTGGGCAAGCAAGCTTACTCAGACAATCTAAACGATTTGTTTATTTCTCATGTGCCTTGAGCACCCGTCTACACTTTATGTTCTTATTATTGATCCGTATACCTTTATCATGCTGCCACCATCTTGGTCATGTTTCTCATACATGTAATATCCAACAACAGTATTGGATGCTAATATTTATTGTACAAAAAGGAACCAGATTAATTTTCATTCCAGCCTCAGTTTCGTAACATTGATTTGAATGGGAGAAAAATTAAGATGACTGCACCATGATAAAGGTCTATTACATGTGGTCTAAAGATTGAGTAAGAAGACTTTGATGCTGTCGTAATGTGCTCTAGAATCTCTGGTTTTTAAAAGGCTAGAGCTTAAAACATGGACCATAGATTCCGAACTTCATACAAACTCACTTGATAATCTCTTTCCCAACACCTTTTCTTTATCCTTTACATGCCTGTCCTGGAAATACATGATTATTCTACCAGGTCTTGTCCTCAATCTAAATTCCTTTCCCTCGCACCCTATAGGCCTACTCAAGCAACAGTCTCCGTTTCTATGGGCCCTGTTTTGTAAACTACATTCATAAAGATACATGTAAATTGTAATTCACAAATTGCCACCTGTGGGTCGATTCAGGTCTTCTTAAAAAGATTTTCCCATTATGTTCTCCTAATGTGTAACATGAGCTCCGTTCTAATCAGTCCTGCTTTTGTCACCATCAGTCTGCTTTAGTTTTCAGCCGTTTTCAAAACCAGCTCAGGCCTGGGCTCCAGCTTGGGCTGCATCGGTCTGTTTGAAACCCCATAAGGACAGCACACAATTTCCAAATAACCATGATAACTGATGGAGTTCAAGCCCAGGCCCAAGCCCAAGCCCAACTCAGTGGTTTCGAAAAACGGCCTTCATTAGCCATCTTGTGTACATAAATACATGTAGCCCTAAACATTTAGGCCTTTAATTGCATCCGCTGTCATTTGTGTGTTTTGCCTTTGCCTGTTTGTCTTGTCTCCATGTTTGTTTGTTTTTCTAACGGGTCTCTCCTACAAGCTTTGGCTGAATCTGATAGCCTCATACTCTTTAATTCTGCTGTATAAATATCAACTTTTTCCTACGTAATTACTTATTTAAAACTATCCATGTAATCTTTGTAATTATTTTTTATTTTGAAAAGAGAAGTATGAAATAAATGGTTTTTTAAAATTAATTTGACCCGAAAATGTAGATATGATTTTTTAATAGTAATTTTTTTCAAGAAAGTTACAAGCTTTCACTTGAGGAAAGGTTGATATATATATAGCAGAATTAATGAGTATGAGGAGTGTCAAATTCAGCCAAAGCTTGTAGGAGAGATCCGTCAGAAAACCCCCAAACATGGAGACAAGACAAAAAAACGCAATAGCAGACAAAAAATTAGACAATAATTTGTGGTAGTTGATTGAATACTAAAAACTGAATCTGTTGGGATCCCATCATTAAATCACGTCCCTCAGCCATGTGTTATAAACAACTTTGCATGTTACATGTGTTTTGTGCATTGTCCGTGGCATATGCAAAAGTTGTTGTATGTTTTTCGTTTTGAAATCAGCATCATCTGTCAAAATTCGTTCAGAGAAAAACTTCTAAAAAAATATAAAATAAATAAACAATTGGTGAAAAATTGGGCCATGCAACTTTAAAGTTTGTTGTGTGACTGTGAGCAATATTGTTGTTATTGAGATATGAAAATGTTTCATTTTGTTTACAATTCTGCAGGCACAGCATGGGGTTAATCTTATCTGCCCAACCCCAAGTACATGTACATGTAAGAACATAAGGAAGATGCGCAGAATTCTGGGGTGAAGCTGTTGATGAGAACTGGCCGAGGTCTTGAGAACTCGAGAACAACAGAAATCGAAAAATGGAAATACACTCTGACAGTGGGAACTATTCCGTGGTAGCCGAGATCGGAACTGGTGCCTATGGTACTGTGTACAAGGCAAGGGACACGGAAAATGGAAAAGTTGTTGCTCTTAAGAAGGTCCGTCTCCATACAGGAGAAGACGGCATGCCGATGTCAACACTTAGAGAGATCGGACTCTTAAAACATCTTGGAAAGTTGGAGCCTCAAAATATTGTCAAGTGAGTATCAATTATTTGTTCCAATCTTAAAGGAACATTACAGAATTGTTTTTTGCTAACAAAACAGTTGCTGGCAGTGTAAGCACTTTATATAATCCACCATTATACATAAACTGACAAACCTGTAGAAGTTTGAGATCGATCGGCCATCTGGGTCACGAGAAAATAGTGAAAAACCGATTACACATTTGCATGTGTTATACAGTGCATGAATAAAACACTCATGAGCGATAAACTCCAATCGGAAATTAGTTTTATTTATTTCTCATCAAATATGGCATTTCAGACAGAAATATTTCCAGGGATGTTTTCTACTATCGTCATCATTAGACCGTGTAAGTTTTATGTAAATCTGTGATCATAAAGAAAATTTTAATTACCAGTTCTGTAACGTTCCTTTAACTGTTTCCTGGTTTTCTGTTTTATTTCAAGTCTTAATAAAAAAGAAAAATTAAGGTTGGTTGGAAAAATCTGGACAAATGTTTAGACCTTTGCTGTGTGTAGCCAGGTTTTTTTTTGTAAAGATACATTGAAACTGGGATTGATTTTTAGAGCAAAATGTTTTTGTTTTCTCTTTGCTCTTCTTGTTTCTTGTTGAGGGAAAATAAACAAAATAACTTGATTTATGAAGCGCCAAGGGATACAGGGTGCTTAAAAGGTAGGGTCATACTTTGATAATGACTCTGAAAAAATAAATGTGTAGTTTTTATCCGAAAACCTACTTGTAATAAAGATGGTACTGGTAGTAAGCATAAAATGCAAAATTATTTCATCTGACGTGCCTCTGTTGATTAGAAGTCGGTAAAAGTGTGTCCAAAAATTTCAGTCCCCAAAGATCATCTTCAGGCGACTTTTGGATATTCAAATTTCTGTGGTGTCCGTTTGTGAATGCTGCGGCCTGAGATGTGGTTTGTACCTGCTCTCACCTTGCTAAACGTGGATTGATTTTGACGTTCTTGATGCAATACAGTGACAGTTTTTGTGCTGTTTTCTCAACAAGTAGACACTATATTCAACTGAAGCTTTCACAGGTGACTTGTATCGTATCTTTATTGATAATTTGGCCCAGTCTTTGCATTTCTGATGGGGACAGGAAGACTGTTCCATAAGCGGGAGGCAGTAATGGAGAAAGCTAAAATAAAAATAATAAATATACTTGTTTGCGTGACTTGCCTGCACCACAAGGGATTTACCATCAGAGCTTCGAAGGGATTAGAAGATTAGTAAGAAGAGATAATAATTTGCGCTAAAAAGGATGAGGTATTTTGGGTTGATCAAAGAGAAATTGACTAGAGCAGGACTTGAACCCGCGACCTCCAGATTATCGTGCCAGCACTGTGCCAACTGAGTTATCTAGCCCTAATGTTGGCGGTCTCTCTATTTTGTTAATATCTTTGTGGGGGGGGGGTGCTAGTCAGAAGCCATACAACCTGTAACTACTGTATAACCAGGGATTACACCCAAGTTTATGATTTGACGTGGGAAGTGGCAGCAGAGGGATCACTTTAAGGGGACGTAACCTTTTTATTTGAAATATCAAATAATAAACCACAAGGGAAACTTACTGGGTACCCGGGTTTTCCTTGTGGTTGATTACTTGATTTTAAAAAGAAGATATCAACAAGAAATGTCAAATGCCCATGGGACACTGTATGTCTACATATGTACAAATGTAGCTACCCCCACCCCTACAACAACATGTAGCATTAAAGCTGATACCCATGGGAAAGTCTGTCTAATAAATAATAATAATAATAATAATAAGACTTGTAATGCGCACATATCCACCCTGCTGGGTGTTCAAGGCGCAGTAAAAAACCCAAAAAACAAAACAAAACAAAACAAAGACAAAACAGACACAACAAAATTAGTCCTTGAAAACCTGTGACATAAGATGAGTTTTGAGAAGAGATTTGAATTTTGTGGTACAAAGACAAGATCTAAGATTAAGCGGTAGAGAGTTCCAGATGCGTGGCGCAGCTGAAGAAAAAGACCTGTCACCCCATGAGTGTCGAGACTTGGGTTCAATGAGGAGAAGCATGGAACTTGATCGAAGATTCCTTGATGGAGTGTAAACTTGAAGTAGTTCAGAAATATAGTGGGGAGCCTCGCCATTAAGTGCTTTGTGGACAATGAGCATCAGCTTGAAGATGATTCGTTTAGAGATAGGGAGCCAATGTAGTTGTTTCAGAATGGGGGTGATAGAACAGGATTTTCTAGACAGTGTCACAATGCGGGCAGCGGTATTTTGGAGGCAAACAAACAGGAGTCTACAAACAGCTTCCCCCTGTAGTTTGTTTGGAAAGGGGGTCACCTCTGAGATACACTCTTTGTTAATGGATTAAGGATCCAGTGACCCATGTCTGTTTGTCCCATTCAGTGTAACACACCATGGTATCACCTCCTATGAAAAGTTCTTACATTCCAAAGATTTGAATTTATATGGTTTAGGAGCTGCATGGAATGCCTACCTGGGGATAGCATTACAGGAAGTGGCGTGCACTGCACTTCAGTCAAGGTTTTAGCCAGGATTTGGTAAAAGGGTGTCTAAATTTGCTGGAAATTTAAAAACTGGGTGTCCAAATTGTTCACTTATAATACAAATTACATGTAAATGACATAAAACAGGGTGTCCAAATTTAAAATAGGGTGTCCAAAAGACACACAGACACCCCTTTGGCTAACACTATGACTTGAGTTCTCACAAACTGCAAGGAATATATATTCTTCACCTAACACACTTGATTCATACCCAACTTCATATTCTATCTCTTCATAGGGAATATCAAGTAATAACCTACAAGGGAATCTGACTTCTAATTCTATTTTGGGGTGAACAAAGAAAAATTGACTAGAACAGGATTTGAACCTGCGACCTCCGGATTAACGTGCTGGCGCTCTACAGACCTGTCTCTCTATTTTGTCAATATTTTTATAAGGAAACTACATCAATGTTTTCTGAAAGATTAAGTTAAATCCAATCTTACTTTTCAAAAAGAAAACCCCAGAAAACACCATGCAACTAGCCCGTGTGAAAATGTCATCAAATTTAGAGGTTACGTTTTAATGCAAAAAATGAAAAAATAGTTTATGTTTTGTCAGCGATTTTGTGCACATAACATTGGAGTTATTTAGATTGCGGCAATTGAAACAAGAATGGTGTATTTTTGGTGTCTTCGGAATGCTATTTTCTTAACTTTGACGGAAGTTGCCAATGGAACTGGAGGATTGGTAGGGCCTACTTGTATGAACTTTCTAATCAGTGAGCCGTCGGATTGAAACTACATATGTAATCAAATTTGTTTTATTGATGATTACTAAGCTTGAACTTTGTCTTCGAGCAATTTTGCTATGGGGTGTGACTGGTTTTCCACTTTTTGTATCTAAACAGAAGCTTGCTGAGCAATATTTCTACGAAGCAGCTCTTTTTAACCTGTAATTGAATTCTCTTTGGTAAATCTAAATATGTATGTTTCCCACCCCCGCTCCCCCCCCCCCCCCCCCGCAGTAAAATTCACTATAGGTTCAAAACAAATCAGAGTGTCTTTGGGAGTTATTTTTTAAGTGAGTGCCAAGGTCGGGTCCAGGGCAACAGGAGTCTTACAGTCGGTTCAGACAGGCGCTCCAGAGTCGAGCCGAGCCAAATAGATTAGGAGCGACTCCAGGACAGCCCAAATAAATTTCTGTTTCAGACATGTGAACTTAATGTAAATTGGCTGGAGAGAATATTACAAAGAAAGCGCC
Organism: Plazaster borealis; assembly: GCA_021014325.1. Lineage (NCBI taxonomy): Eukaryota > Metazoa > Echinodermata > Asteroidea > Forcipulatida > Labidiasteridae > Plazaster > Plazaster borealis. The sequence continues at coordinate 6,317 of JAJGQC010000303.1, forward strand.
AAACAATAATGGCACTTTTTATATGTTGCTGAACACGTTTTTATTCTAATCGAAAAATGTGCTTAGTACATAGTACCACGCTAATAGGGTATTCCATCCAATATTTTGTATTTTCTAAACAACAGGTTCAACAACAGAGGTTCGTTTTGCCATGTATTATTTTATTTAAAAAGTTTACTGAAAAACCCAAACCATCAACCAAACAAATAAAAATGAGTATTAAATAATATGGGGAGCCATTCCATGCTATATTAGCTGAACGGAGAAGAGGAAGAATGCTTAAAAATATAGCATTGAGCAACCATTCTTCTATTTACCATAAATTAACATATAACCTGCATTAGACCCGGAGTTTGTCTCGTTTGTTGCAAATTCCACCAAGATGAGAAAATAGTCCTTTAGAATGTCTACAGACAGGCCTTTTTGTTTTCAAGATTAAAGACCGAGTAACCGGAGGCCATAGTGATAGTCTTGGGGCAGGGATCTTTTTTGACTCCCTGTGTTTTAATTTGGATACCATGTTTTAATCTAAAATTCAAACTGTCTGGAAATCCTGATTTTCAATTCTCAGCAGATCTTTGACAGATATATTCAGATCCTGGCTTTGCACCTCAGGGGAGACCAAAGCCGACGATGCCGTTTTGTAATTCTATAAACCTTGTGAAGGTTACCCCAACGAGACACAAATTATCTTCCAAAATTGTATCACAAAAGAATGGTGAAATTATGGTCAAAAGCCACATTTTTTTGCCAGGTTCAATTTCAAAACAAGATGTTGAGTGCCCTTGACTTTTTTCCTTAAAATTAGGTTAAATAATCCTCTTAAGGTGATCCCCTGGCTGCTGCTTTCCAGGTTGTGTCGTAGACTTGGGTGTGATCCCTGGCTACTCGGCAGTTAACAGTTACAAGTATTGCTTCTGGCTGGCAACCCCGGACAAAGATAATGAAAAATTAGGGAGACCGCCAACATAGGGCTACAATGTAGATAGCTTGGCTGGTAGAGTACCAGCACTTTAAACCAGCGGTTGTTGGTTCAAATCCCGCTCGAGTCAATTTGTCTTTGTTCAACCCCCAAATCGGTAATTTATTTGAATTTTTTTAATAAATCAAATAAAAACCTCTATTTAAAAAGTCATTTTGCTGCAGACAATTATCAAGTAAAAGTGTTTCCTGCTGCCCTCCGTTTACAATTGATAATTATCTAAAATTTAGCATTTCCTGAACAATTAGGAAAGATCAACCCCTACATGTAGCTCCCGTGGGAATTCTCCCTTCTATTTCCATGGTTCCCTTTGTAATGTTTTGATAAAAAAATTACATTTCCTCATGGAAGTGACTTTTGGGGAAAATAATAAAGTAAATTTTTATTGTTTTTCCTTACCTTGCGCTGAAGGGAATGACTTGCTTTGACATTACAGTGAACAGGTTTTTTTGTTGTAATGCTGGCCTGATAATTGTGCATGTTCATAATCATAAAAGGGCTGATCTTGTGATGTGTTTCTTTCATTTTATTTTCTCTTTGTCTCCATTTTGTTTAGATTAATAGATGTTTGCTACGGAGGATTGACAGGAAGTAGTGAGTTGAGTTTAACGCTGGTCTTTGAGTACATTGATCAAGATCTATCGACTTACCTGGAGAGATGTCCATCTCCTGGTTTGGATCCAGCTAAGATAAAGGTGAATCTGTCTTATCAACCTAAAGCATACACGCACGTCTTCCCATTGCAGGGCTCAAATTTTACACTGGACCGCAGGCCCAAGGCCAGTGGTTTTAGTGAACTTATGAATGGACAAGTTCGGTGGTCTTGTGTTTTTCAATTGAATAACATCACACGTACCTCACTGTGTAATTTCTTGCAGAAACAAGTTTGTTCTAATGTTGACTTTGACTTTGAGTCTGATATACCTTTCACTAGTTCTATTGAGTAATGAAGTGTACTTAATACCTCTACTAATGACAGATGAGATAAACCTTATGTCTTAGTGTGCTAATTGTTCTAGTAAAAACAGTTAAATGGATGTTGCCATGACTCGGGAGTCAGGAAGTTTTTCTCATTTTGATTCTGGTCTTGTAAACGTACAAAACTTTCTGCTCTTTAGTAAACATTTTGAGCTACAAGCCCTAAGAAATTTCAGACTTTTATCTGAATTCAGACTTTTTAAAGTCTGGCTGGTAAACAAACAAAACTGCTGCCTTTTCTTCAAAGAAAACAAGTCATGCTCTTTGATCTACTTCTCTAGTGCTGAGGATACTGTTCCCAAAAGCTCCTGGATTCTATAACTCCAGGTTATCAAAAGGTGGAAATGCCATCATTTCAATGTACCCTAAGATCTGGATCGCAGTTTCTGACTTTTTTTGTCGGCAGTGACTCTTATCCCTGTCTGGAAGGCTAGTAGACTGGTCCCCTGTCTTATCTGCAAGGATAAAGACAGGCACTGGTCTTACAGGCCAAATGATTTCATTGGATACAATGATTTCATTGGATTAAAGTGCAGTGACGTAAGCTTTCCATATCTGTGTCATGATTGGTCCGAGGTGATGTTGTACGTATGCATGTAATGTTGTTTGATTCACTATGTGTACATGTACATATGTACGTGTGAATTGACTGCGAATCTCCATGTGAAATGGATGTGAGGTCAAAAGTACATTTGGCAGGATCAGGGCCAGCAGTCCCTCAAGGCAGGTATCTGGCGTTATTCATGAGCCTCGAAGTGTGACGTCAGATGTTCAGGCTAGAAGGCTAGCTTCTGGAAGAAGCTTTAGGCCTATATTTCCAACTTCCCCTCTTATGTTTGTCCTCTCACTGTCTCTACAGGATCTGGCGCACCAGTTGATAACCGGTGTCGATTTCCTCCACTCACATCGGATCATCCACAGAGATCTGAAGCCACAGAATATTCTTGTGACGTGTGACGGTCAACTCAAACTGGCCGACTTTGGCCTGGCGAGGGTGTACGGCTTCCAGATGGCTCTCACATCTGTGGTTTGTACAATTATCAATCATTTGTTCTCACGCTTTGTGCACTTCCTCAGAAATTGAATCATTTTATAAGGTTTTTTTCTCTTTTATTTATGCAGAGTTAGCCAACAAATTTGAAGTTATTTTCTTCTTCATTTGGGTGCTGCATGATATGTAAAATTAATTCACATTTCAATATCTTTAAATACAGGTCGTATTTCAAAAGAACTTAATCTTATACTTTGGTGCTGAATTAATTCGCATGGCACTTGAGAGAGAAAAACACGCAACCAGGCCCTCTAGTGGTAATAATGCACCCAGGGCTCTGTACTCTTTGGCGTAATAGTCTTGCTCATTCAGCATTGTGTTCCTGTAAAATAGTATTGTCTCTATCTTTGGAGAAGTTTTTGAATATGCTTTTTGTAAACTTGATGTGTCACTCGCAAATTTGGTCAATCTTTGTAAAATATGTATGATTTAGAAATGGGAAATCAGTGTTGAAAGGGAACCAGTGAAAAAGCTGGCGGACTATAGTGAAATTGATAACTGGTCCCCCTGGCTAGTCACTGAAAAAGTAAAGGACCCTGTATATAATTCTATGGTGTGTTCATATTCTCCGACATGCTCTTAATGTACTAATGGTGATGGTGTGTTAATGTTGTTGATAAGTAGGATTTGAAACTCTGCATGGTGGAGGTATAACTAAGAGAGGTTTGCGGTAACACCATGTGAATATCTCTTTTGAGTAGTGTTGGTTCTGAAAAGAACCGGTGGTTAACGACCGGTTCTTTTCAGAACCAACACTACTCAAAAGAGATATGGTGTTACCGCAAACCTCTCTTAATGTTGTTGATTGCATGGCCCTGGGCATGTTCCCCTCCCCTTCATATCTTAGGTTGTTACTCTATGGTACCGAGCCCCAGAGGTATTGTTGCAGTCCAGTTATGCCACTCCTGTTGACCTGTGGAGTGTTGGCTGTATATTTGCCGAGTTATTTAGAAGAAAGTAAGACATTTGTATTCATTCTCTTGTAATCATGCTCACAAAGTTACAATAGTTTGGGGTTGAACAAAGAAAAATTGACAAAGATATTGACAAAATAGGGAGACCACCAACATGGCTAAAGAGCTCAGTTGGTAGAGCGCCGCACATTAAACCGGAGATCGTTGGTTCAAATCCCGCTCTTGTCAATTTTTCTTTGTTCAACCCAAAATTATTTTAAATTTACCCAGTCAGTTTCCCTTTTGGTTTACAACTTTGGAAGTGCAGGTCAAACTTTGTTCTCTATCCACTTTCTTGTTAACTTTTTATATTTGATAGAGTGTATTGTCCAAAGTTGACATTCCTTAACAAATCTGTAGGTTTTTTGTGACCAGAAACTGCGGTAAGAGTAAGACAAAGTAGTTGTAGAAACAGAAAATCGGCACAAGTTAAAACCTCTATACATGGTTTCTAAAGATTAGCAGAAGTTTAGTTCACATGAGACATTATAAATAATTTGCATTATTAATTTATCTGTAGCAGCATTTTTTAACAGCTCTTTCATTCATTTAAGTTTTATTTAATTATTTTGAGCAGATCACTTCTTTCAACAAGCATTTTATCCCATGAATTTTTTTTTTTGTCTTTAATTTAATCAATCTTACGTCAATTTCTAATCTTTCAGACCATTGTTTTGTGGGACATCAGATGTTGACCAACTCTATAAGATTTTTGAGTAAGTTAACCTCTTCCAGTTTAGCAATTCCTTTTTCAGATTCATATGTGAAGAAACGAGTTCTTTATAGAATCACTGAGATTTAACAATGATTTAACCTTAAAACTTTCTTTAATTTTGGGTTGAACAAAGACAAACTGACTAAAGGGAGACTGCCAACATAAGGGGCTAGATAGCTCAGTTTGTAGAGCGCCAGCACATAAATCCGGAGGTCGCAGGTTCAAGTCCTGCTCTTGGCAAATTTTCTTTGTTCAACCCCAAACTATTTAAAATTTACCCAGTCAGGTTCCTTTGTGGTTTATTTATTAAAACTTTCATTACATCAAAACATTCATTACTATCTGTGAATTTTTCTAATCATGTTTTATAACAAATGCCCTTTTCAAGTGTCTTTAATTAATTTGTATTTATTGTTCTTCCTTAATGTACTCTATTTTTCAGATTTCGCATTTCCATATTTAGCCCTCCTCCCTCCCCTCCCATATGTCCTCCCTTAACCCTTGCCGTTGTCCTTTTTGCATACAGTTTGTATTTATATATTTTGTATTAGTTAATTGATATATCTATATTCCTTTTCTTCTTATGGTTAACTTCTATCTCTTGTAACTGTATCATTACACTGCTAGCAGCAATACAGCAGTTTTTTATTTGTACCATTTTTATAATGATTTAAACAATAATGTTTTGACTGCCCGCTGAAGGCTTATTTATCAATTCCTTTTTTGATAATTCCTTCCTTATACCTGACATTTTGTTATATGGGTACCTGTGAAAGCAGAGATGCTTCATGTGATCAATTAGCTCGATGCTACATACTTGGCAGCAAAGGCTGCATACTCCCCAGGGAGTGGAAAACATGGCCCAATATACAAACAAAGCTGCGCGGCTGATACGTGGTGCACAGAGACGCGAGCATATAACCCGCCTACCTGACCATAGACGCAAGCATATTACCCCCTACCTGACCAGGCTACACTGGCTACCTGTAAACCAACGCATTAACTATAAGTTACTAATAAATTAATTGGTTAGATACCTTTTCAGAGTCTAGTGTTGCAAAAAATGTAGCTTGCGAGGTCGTCACGACCTCTTCAATCAGCATTATGGTTAATCCCTCCTAGTCACATGACCTCCCGTTCGGGGGGGAGTCATGTGACAGCAGATCATCGTAGATGGGGGGGGGGGTGGGGAGGTCATAGCCTGCATCCCTGTTGAGATTTGGTTTCTGGGTGCGTAACTCAATGGCTTCCCTGATCTTACGTTTCCAAAACTGGTCCTCCCTCGCAATAACTTCATCCATCTTGATGGTGTGATGGTGGTTTTTACAATGTTCACCAATTGCAGTAAGGGGGCCATTTTGCAACACTAGACTCTGTAAAAAGGTATCTAACCAATTAATTTATAGCAATATGACAGAGTTCAATATCAGTCTACACCCCTGCTACAAGTTACTCGTTCTTGAATATCAATGTGTTAACAATGTGGCTCTTCATTATGTGTCTGATGACACTGTTTTATACAATAACCAAAATGTTCATGATCATGCCCTCAGATCCCATACTGATCACACCAAAAACTAGCTGCTCTTTTTGGTGACAATTCCTTCTCTGTTGCAGGGCCACGTTTGTGGAACGCTCTTCCCACCTCCTCTAGGGAAGCACCATCTCTCATCCTCTTCAAAGAATTGTTAAAAACTCATTTGTTTGCATTTAACGGAATGTTTTTTTACTTTTTTCCCTTTTTTTTCATATTTTATTGCATTTGTACATGATGTGTTTATTTTGTAAAGCGCTTAGATCTGTGAATAAAAGCTATAGGCCTATAAATATATTATGTATAGCCAGGGTTGTATTGTTGGTGAGCCATAGTTGTCAAAACTAGCAGATGTTTTGTTACTTTTTTTCTTCTTCATATATTATTGCCTTTGTACATGATGTGTTTGTTTTGTAAAGTGCTTAGATCTGTGAATAAAAGCTATAGGCCTATAAACATATTATGTATAGCCAGGGTTGTATTGTTGGTGAGCCATAGTTGTCAAAATTAGCAGATAATATAAATGTTCCATTGTTGTTATAATTACAAATCAAATCAATTTCTTAAAATGTAAAATTTGTAGCTGCAGAATGAAACTAAATACTAAATGAGTTTTGTGAAAATTGAAAACAAAAATACACCAAGTGTGAAAACTTGATTGTTTCCTGCTCATCTCTGCAGTCTGATTGGTCTGCCACATGAAGATAATTGGCCGGATGTTTCATTACCTTGGAGCTCATTCCATCCATCACCACCTCGCCCTCTGAACAACTACATTGATGGTATATGCCCAGAGGGACTTGATCTACTACAGGTAATAGCCCTCTTGCTGTGAATATTTGCCTCTTTTTTTATAAATCAAAGCACAATTGCAACTTTTTGATTTTTGTTTGTGAAAAAATGCAGAAAAAGGAACTGGCACAAAACTTTTTGTATTGTATTGTTGCGTGTTGTGGCCAGCGGTTAAGAGCACCGGACTCGAGCTCTGTTGTTTCTGATCAGCAGAGTGTGGGTTCGAGTCCTGGTCATGGCACTTGTGTCCTTGAGCAAGATACTACTACCATAATTTCTTTGTCTTTCGGATGAGACATTAAGCCGTAGGTCCCAGGTACTAGGATTGGTAGAACATGTAAAAGAACCCAGAACATTTATTAGGGAAGAGTAGGGATTAACCCCATAGCAAGCAACCTGCGAGCTACAGTGATTAAGTTCACTTATGAAGCATCCTCATTTTGCCATTAGTCTAGAAAAGGATAAAGTTTGCATGACTGGCCAAAAATTTGCTTAAAAAATATGTTCACGCATTCTCCCGATCCATCCATTTTACTTTCCCTGTTTCTTCTGCCTCACCTCCAAGAGAAACAGAGTATGGTGTCACAGCAACCTCGTTCCAAGTGGTGTACAATCTTGCCACGCCATTTTCTCTCAGAATGCTTTGCTCAATCATAATCCCAGGAAGTGTGACTTTGAAATATCCAAATATATTGGACATTTTAATAAGTCCTGTGGTTGATCCATTCTGTGTTATGCAGAGCCTGCAATCAAAAGAGGCATCAAGTCATAGAGCAACTGGTCCCCTCTCAATCTTCTTTGATCTTGTGATATGTCTAAATGTATGTAGTTCAGGGTGACCATGTACAAACATGATTCATAAAGTTGATTTCGTCAAAAGTACTAGCATTTTGACATGCACTTACTAAGCGCCCTACAAGCACTCAAAAGTCTTTAACAAGTGTGCACACAGAGCAGTCACTCTTGGTAGCCAATCAGCGTAGTTTTTCAGTCCATCCCTACCAGGCAGGGGTTCAAGATGAGAGGTATTGATATGGCGCACTGCCCATGGTAACGAGGCTGAGTGTCACAGTGTTATTATTGTTCACCATTAACATTGTTAGTGTGTGGAACCAGTCAAATTGAAGATTGAAGATTATTAATGTAATAAAGTTATTGAAGTTTGTCCAATATCAGATCATTAAAGAGTTACTTTATATATATCTGTTGTTCGTAATGATGGCTCTGTATTAACAAAAAAGGATACCCATGATCATTGCACGTGTCTGTAGAATTGGCTTTGTGCCGTTTCAATTAGGCAGAGCTGCACTTTGTCAATAGAGGGGGCTATTCAACCTATTTAGTGTGAAAGCTTGACAACAGAACACACAAAGTAATCTGTTTAAGAGACATTTTTGACACTGGGTGGCAGCAGACTTATACTCATAAGGGGTGCACCCCACTAATTAGGGAGAAAACAGAGCGTCGGCCTCATTAATATTTTGTAGGCCCTCAAAATATTAGACAGATTTGAGAGCCCAATAAAAGGGGTACAGTGTAAAAATGTTGCCCAATTGTGACCTGGGGGTTGTTGACTTCCAACTTGAGGTATTTTGGATGACATAGGCCCTGAAAAAAATTGTCCTAGGTGTAGGGACATTTTTCAAGATTGGTGCTCGGTTGGAAGTTTACACAGGTGTAGGGGTGTTTTTATTTGGAGGGAGAATAACTCTCCGGGCCTTTGGACTTCCCACATCAAATTGAGCAGAGGATAAAAGTTCAAGAGTCAATGGAAAATGTTTCCTTTTACTCTACAGCATTCTCCCTTGCCAAATGCCAGTTAAAACAAATGAGGACCATTCATAATTCTCTCTAAGTGGTCCGGCTGACTAGTTCAGTGTTGAAAAATTTCCCTATTTCATTTGAAATATTGACAAGTGAAAAAGCTTGCGGGCTAGTGAAATGACAAGCTAACTGGTCCTGCTGGCTAGTCACTAAAAAAGTGAAGGGAAAACCCTGCTTTAAAAAGCTGTGAGGCTTCCAAGTATTTTGTTTTTGTATTTTTGAATATTTAGCGTTTTGCACTGTATGGTATGGGAGTTTATTTAGTGGGGTGCACCCTTGACAACAGAACACACAAAGTAATCTGTTTAAGAGACATTTTGGACACTGGGTGGCAGCAGACTTAGACCACCTGGTCAGACGAGGGCCAAATTTCACCGAGCTGCATGAGACAGGAAACACAATAAAGGGGCCTACTTTGCATCCGTCACGTTAGCAGTGTTAGCAGTTTTTTCCAATGGTTGGAATTTTTGTTCAAGTACCTGAAACCACCAAAAGTGTTTCAAACGTGTGAATGGACAGGCAGGCTTAAACTGAAAATAGTTGATTTTATTAAATGTTTTAAACATTTTTGTTTTTTAATCACTCTTCTTGAATTTCCATCAAAAATGGACAGAAGAAGTCACCAGCCTTTTCCGTCCATTTCTGGAACGAAATTTGAGAGTAATTAAACCATTAATAGTTCTAATCAACTCAAATTATTATGAGTATAAACCTGCATGTGTCCATTCACATGTTGGAAAACTTATGCGTGGTTTCAGGTATTCAAAAGGAAATTACAACTGTTGGCAAAACTGCTAACTTGATGGTAGATAAGTGGTACACTTTATTGTGTTTCCTGTCCTCACAAAACATTGCTAAAAAATGTTCCGCTAAGCAAAACAGAAAAAAAAAGCAGGATACCAGTTGCAGATGGTACATGTGACACAGTATTTTTGGCTGGTAACCTTATTGTGGAAAGCATTGTTGTGCTAGGCTACTTTTTTCCCTTAAGCACCTTAAATGAGTATTTTGTTCTATAACTCGCTAGTGACGGTTTGACCGATTTAAATCTCTTCAGAAAAATAGTTTTAAAATAAAATAAAAACCGCACGGCCACACAGTTTTCAGAATGGGAAAGAGGACTCTTGAGGGTGCTATTGTGACCTATTTTTTTTGCAAAAAATGAGTAAACAATTAATGTGTCCCTATGATCAACGGTTAATGTAATCAGCAGAGGTGGCCGGCGTGTACAATTTATAAAGATAAACACACGAGAATTGTTGAGTGTTTTTTGCATCCCCGGAGGTTGAACAGCAATGGAAAGTTTTCGGCCTAGTAAAGTCAGAATTCCCTATACCCTCAGTTAAAGGAATACATTTGAATAGGTTCACATGTGACTTGTCTCTCTAATTATCTTGCCATCATGCAAACCTTCAAATCATTGGCGTAACCGGGGGGGGGAGGGGGGGGGGTTTAATTTAAATTTTAATATAATCTGCCGTCAGGGAGTGTGTCTCTCGTTTTACTCTACTGCATTGAATTGTTGTCAACCGCTTGAATTATGCTCAATGCAGAATCACACAGAGTCTGTTGAATCAGTGAAATCGGGTGTCAAGGACATTTGAAATCCAATCTCTCTGCTACCCTGAGCTGTGTGCTTGTTTTTTTCCACTGTGCATGTAGTGATGATTCCTAATACTAACTCTAACCCTAGCCCTAACCCTAACCCTTACCCTCAACCTAACCCTAGCGTGTAGATCATGCATTTTCACATGCAAGTAGTATAGTTTTGGTACAATGAACCAATCGTAGTCTGGGTACTCTACTACAGGAGGGTTATACCTCCTCTGGATGTTACCTCCATTTGTACCTTATTACATATTCATTAACAATTGTAACTGTTGTTATTTAATGTATTTTCATGTTTGTTGTGCAGATGGAAATAAACCAAACAAACAAACAAACAAACAAACAAACATGATCACGAGGGGTTATCAGAACGTTGGGGTGTTGGAACACTGGGGTGTCGGAACATAGAGCAGTCACAGTGATGAAACAACAGCCGACAGTGCACTGTATGTGTCTTTAACCCTTTAGAGACCTCAGCGGCCACAAGTGGCTTGTACCAAAATGCCCATATCGGCCACAAACGGCTGCAACATTTGACCAACTTCCACTCAACCAAAAGGGTCAAAGGAAAGATCAAGTCTTGTACTTACATTTCCCCAATGTTTCCCATGTATGGTATAAACAAAACCAGATTTGTGTTTCGTATTATTTTCACAGAAATTGATAATGACAACAAATAAATAAAAATATTTTAATTAGCCATGTCTGGTCATATGGTAATGATTATATACAGAAATTAATAATATTTTAAGAATTAACAAAATGCAGTCCATGAGTTCGTCTAAGTTTTTATCAAACCACAGACGGCTCAAACACAATTCATTATTACCCTTGCCAAACAAATATCTTGGGGAAGAAATACAACCAATAAAACCAAACTAGCAGGGCCCAGTTTCATAAAGCCTGTAAGCACAAAAACTTGCTGAGCACAGAAAAATCTAGCTCAGCTAAAACAGGTTACCAGCCAAAATTTCATAAAGTTTACAGTGTTGCCAAAGGGTCCGAACTCATTTTTGCTTAAAGGGTGTGTACAACATTGGTAATTGCCAAAGACCTGTGATGTGAAACTCGATGTGACCCAACATATACATGAAATAACAAACCTGTGAAAGTTTAAGCTAAATCGGTCCTCGGAGTCATGAGAAAACAGTGAAAAACCCCCTTATGTGTTTTAACTTTTTTTCAAACATTGGAATTTATCCTGCAGGATAAATACTATTATTTTATTCATTTCGTAAAAACTATGGCATTTCAAGCAAAACTATTTCAAGGGAAGTTTTCTACAATGACCATCTTTATACCATGTGAGTTATGTGCAAATTTGTGAGCATTTATATTTTCATTCTTACCAATGTTGTACACACCCTTTAACAAAGAAATTTGCCAAGCTTTATTTTCTGCTTGACAGATTTATGAAATTGGGCCCAGGTCTCAATTTCATAGAGCTGCTCTAAAGCACAACAAATAGCCAAGCACAAACAAATTATGCTTACCAGAATAAGGTTACCAGCCAAAATACATGTTCCACATGTGACATACCATGATATCAACCACATAGTGTTTTTCCCCTGTTTTGGGGGGATTTGTTTCTTTTTAATTTGTGCAATCATGTAGCATGCATTCACTTTATTATGTACAGCACTTTCGTGGATATATGTTCTGCTGCCACTGGTCATTAAATCCAATCATTATAACTGACCGGTAGCAGAGCTGCCAACTCTCTCTGATTCTGTAGAAAGTCCCTGAAAATCTTTCCATTTTCTGATGAACAAATTTGACAATCTCCCTGATTATGGAAACTTTTTCCCTGTGATGAATAAAATTCTAAATATCTCCCTGATTGTTGTACAAAATCTCCCTGATTGCAAGATGCAAATGTTGGCAGCTCTGCTGTAGTGGAATTTGCATTGCCAATATCACAATTTGTTGTATTTCTTTCTGCGTGAGGGGCCTGTGTGAACCAAATTTACGTGATGCAAAACAAGTAAAATGAACCTCTTTTTTTGTTTATTATTCATTTGGCCATTGATACAAGAAAACAACATTGCTGCAGTCAAAATAAGATAAAACTGTAATTGTGATGCAAGGAAATTCGCTGCTGAAAGCGCCCTCATGCGGTCAGAAATATGGTCAATACATATTCAATGTTGATAGGTATTGAATTCACCTACTGTTAATAATGTCCATGGGCATTGCTCATTCCCAAACCAAGTACATGTACCAAGGCATTCAGTCATTGCTCTTTCTCACGCTCATCACCTGTACTCTGGAACTCTCTGCCACATCATTACATAAAAACTGCCAAGACTGAAAATCAGTTCAAATCCCAGCTGAAAACCCATTTGTTCCAGTAGGCCACAGTTGTTTGTGCTGCTTTCTTAAATGTGTTTATGCTTCCTTTTGTTAATTCTGTAAATTTTTAATAAATTTTCCTTGTTAAGCGCTTCAAGACGCCGTATGAGGCGCTACATAAAAGCTATGTATTATTGTTATTATTACTAAGAAACTGTTATCAATGCGAAGGTTCCCTGAGCATTTCAGCGAATATTTGATGGCTACAGAAGTTTAATGATGTAGCTCAGTTGCTCAGTTGACCTTTCTGTCGTTCCAATTAAGAGATGAGTTATTCAAATAGAATATAAATTATAGATAAGATAAGATAAGATATATTATTTGTCCGCATCATTAAAAATACAGAAATTTGGCTTCCATTGGGTATAATTACATTAAAAGTAAAAACTAAGTAGACAATTTAACAGTAATATTTACAATGAATACAATTACAATTATGTCTTATTTTGATGAATTTTATGCTGTGGATTAGGCTCCCAATAAACTGGGTTTTGTTTTGTGGTCAGGGATTTGTTTTTTGGAAATCAAGAGATAAGTGACTTGAATACAGCTGCCTTTCAGAATTAAATTACAATAACTAAGCCGTAGTCATCATTACTGATTCCTTTACTCTCTGCTGAACCCTTACAGAAACTGCTCTACTTCGGTCCGGACGACCGCCTAACCGCCACCGAGTCTCTAACGCACAGCTACTTCCGGGATGAGTCAGGCCAGGACAGTCCTGATTCCGTTGCCGAGGCAACCAGTAGTTCCCAGTCGTCGGTGGAAGCCGGCAGTCAGGGGTGAGCTTCTTTAAGAGATGCACTCGCCGGTAGGATCACTGTCGGCATTTTTAATAACGACAATCGTCTTGAGGGCATTTATTCTCAGTAAATCAGCGTCATACTCATGGCACTGAGCTGATGTTAACTGATGGTATTTTTTCATGTTTTATGTCCCTTTCCAACATACTCATTGTGTATGCCATCATGGCGACAATTGATTGAATGATTACAAGAAAGGTCACTTTTCTTAAAGGACCTAGTTTGCCTGAGAGAGAATGACAGACCAATCCATTAAGCTCCGCCCCCCTTAACGCATTGAGCAATCACACAACAGCGAAAAACGACCGCACAAAAGTCTGACACGATAAAATCCCATCACAAAACGTAAACAAGCATCCTCCGGATTGCTGCATCGTGGCTTTCGTGTGCGGTGCGAGACAGAGCAAGACGAGTGCATCATACGAGCAGCCCTCGAGGGCGCCGTAGATTGACCGTTGCTATTGTGGGCGGATCTTAATGGATCAGTCAATTGCTGCATTTAACAACGAACGATGACATAACCATGAACCATCTTTTCCGATGTTTCTGATTGCAGATCAAGTGTATGAGTTTGCTTTAATAGGAAATGCTATATATTTTGATAATTTTGATGAAAAAGATATTTTTTGAAGATACGTGACATTACAACATGTATAAATGAAGCATTTATTTTGGGGTAGTTTTAGTGAATACTGTAGTGGACCCATGGGCAGGTAGCTCCCCATGCACAAGCTGGCGTATCGGGCCGATCGCAAATTATGAGGCTCGTCAACACAAATAAAAATCATAATTATTTGTCTGTTGTTTTCTTTATTTAAGATCAACTTCTTAAAAAAACCATAAAACAGAACGATTTCAAAATACTCCAGATTGCATATTATAGCTTTTAAAACCAAACATGAACAGCAAGTGAAAAAACATTCCGAGGACATCGTTTCAATTCAGGGTGCTTTGGCTAAACTTGCAAAATTTGGGTCCAGAATGCCTAACAGTTTTGAATAAATCCTGGGGAGAACCCTGTATTTCGGAAAACAAAATATTTTTTTACGGGCAGGTGTTGAAGAACCTTTTTATACAGTTTTTTTTCCCGTTAAACTGCATTTGCAACTCCAAGTAATTATTCAATGCTCGGTTCAGAATTGAACTACGTAAACACCGTATTCAGCTCAAAATCCGTCCGATGTGTTGAAGAAATATCCTAACCAACATGACCAAAAGACCTCGGTACTGATGACGCCACAGTTTGTTTACCACTTTGTGATGAATGGGAAACTAGTGTGTCTCTGCTCAACTGTCGGGAAATGCAGGACCCAGTTACGGTACTTGAGCAATGCAGTAAACAAACAGTACATGGGTCTATTTCACTATTAAGTTTAGAAATACCAGACTGCAATTGACATACATGGAAGGGTAGGGCCTAATTGCCAATCATAAGGAAACACTATCAGAACAGTTCCGATTCATATTGCCAAGGCAACCAGTAATTTCCAGTCGGCAGTGGGAGTTGCCAGTTGGGAGGGGGGGGGGAGGTGGTGAAATGCTCAAGTGGTGTGTTTGCTAGCAGAATTAATGTCAATATTATTATTATTTAGGACTTCATCCAAAGCATTTATTCTCAATAATTCATTGTCACTCAAGCGGTACCTTTTAACTGATGTTAAATTGATGCCACATTTGCATTTTGTTGTCAACTTTGCAAAGTGTTCTTTGTGTGTGATCATTGTAATCATGATTGAATGGTTTTCAGTCAAACTAATACATTGTATGTAATGTTAGGTCACTTGTCTAAATTAATGTGAACATTTGCTCAATTTAGCCGTGGGCAATAGGACAGCTATCAACATTCCCCGTTGCAGGTGAAACATCCGAGGAAGCTTAACCCTTTAGAGACTAAAGCAGCCGCAAGTGGCTTGTACCAAAATTTCCAGAGCGGCCGCAATATTTGACCAACTTTTGCTCAAACAAGAGGGTCAAAGAAAAGGTTGTGTGTGAACCATGTATTCAGCTCAAATCCGTCCAGAATTATCACCTTGTAATATCAAACACAGAAATAAAACATGTAATAAATACATTTGAAACATTATTAGCCCTTTACTACCACCAACAGTACAATTTATAAGTGGTTGAACTATTCATTCGGGTTTACACCAAACCACTGACATTTTGATAGCATAGTTGTCCCCTTGCAAACGGGCAAAACTAATCTGATTACGATTTATGCAAATGTTGCCTTTGTATTCAAGAATTAGACCAAAGATTCGGTAAGTTCCATTATTACCATTTATTCGTTTATTTTATATTCAAGAGAAAAAAGAATTAGCTGTTGCAAACTGCTTACCAACCAAAAGGACCTATGGTATAAATGCACAATAAAATAGTTAATGGCCTGACGTTTCGACCCTAGCAGAGAAAGACAGGCTAAAGAGAAAGACTTCAAGAAGACTCTGCTAAGGTCGAAATGTCAGGCCATTAACTATTTTTTTATAGGAGAAATTCATTGCCTATTAATCTCAGCAGCTTATAAGCTTTATAAATCTTTCAGGTTCTCGGGGGAAGTACATTTATACATTCCATCCAACCCGGTAGTTTTCACTAAACACAAAAAAACAAAAACCTGGAACATTACGTAAAATTAGTTGGTCGTTTTTTCATCGAATAATGCTTCTTGTCAGGGTGTTTGTACAGTATACATACGCTTATTCAATTTTGATGAATCAACTTGGCAAAAACAAAATAAGGATTGTATTGGGTGACACTATTCTATGCAGTATTTGAGACTAAAATATTTCTCTGGTTTCTCTGGAATCAAGTTTTTATAGCATTTAAATTTTCAGATAAAAAAAATTATGCAAATATTTTGAAAATCATTACTGATCATGGATCATACATCATTAGGTATAAAATCCTCAGTGAGTAATGAATCGTGCAAGTATCACGCGTTTTTGATAATTCTTGGAAACCTTTGGTTCCTACTTTACATCACGTGTGAAGGAAACAAAGTTGCGCACTTTATCAGTCCCAACCAGGGGCCCAATTTCATAGAGTCGCTTAAGCGGAAAATATTGCATAATAATTGTCTGCTAAGCAGAAATGATCAGGATACCAGTTACAAATTGTACATGTGACATGGTAGTTTGGCTGGTAACCTTATTCTGGTAGGTAAGCATAATTTTGTTGTGCTAAGCTACTTTTTGTGCTTAAGCAGCTCTATGAAATTGGGCCCAGGCCTTGAAAGACACATTGCCCTAATCTTGGCCTTGGTGCACCTTCAAAAGTTTCCAATAGATTTTCCAATGGAAGTGTCCTTTGCAAAATGAAAATGGCCTTGCTCTCTCAAAGATGAGTTTCCAGGCCTGACAGCACTCGAATACACAGTTTAGGCCTGGAATTTCATTTGTGAGAGGGCAAGGCCATTTTCATTTCACAAAGGGCACTTTTATTAGGAAATCTTAAAGTCTGTGGAAGGGGCACTTTGAAGGGGCACCAAGGCCAACACCAGGGCCACAGAAGCCATGGCCTTGGTGGCCTCCTTATAGATCTAGGCCTGACAGTCTATTTGTAATTGGTGCTAATTCAATAGGCAATATGCTCAACTGCAAGAGAAAGCAATGGAGACACCATTGCGAGAATTGGACAGCAAATACCATTTTTTGTAGAACAAAACTAAGATAAGTTTTCATAGTAAAATTACATAAAAATCTCTTTGACATATTCAAAAGCTTGATATCATGTATTTTTATTGGGTATTCAAATTTAGTATGTTGTTCATTTTACTTTCCACGAAGAGAATTGAAAAAGGAAAAAGGATATTAAATTGATGATATTGAAATTTGTTTGTTGTTACAAGATGGACCAAAACAAAATAATAATAATAACAATAATAATAATAAGCTGGCATTTATAGAGCGCCTTTTTCCAGAGGTTGCAAAGCGCTAGGATGTGTCCAACACAGATCAAAATGCAATTATTTGTGTCTTAAAATTAACAAGTAATTCAATATGAGTAACGTTGCATTTGTTTGTGCCGAACATACTTTGTGAACGATTTATTGTGTAGTTAAATATAACAATGTAAATCATAATGTTTTTCCCTCTTCAAGCCTGATGCTTCATTTTTTACAGGGCACCAAGGCGTTTTCTACTTGGGGAAGGGCACCATGAGAAAACTGTAAAGTTCCATTGGATATTTCAAGGGGCACCAAGGCAATGGCCCAAGGGGCAACAGAAGTAGTTGCCTCCGTGAAAAATCAGGCCTGCCTCTTTAACTTTATATTTTTAATGATTTGGGATTTTGAGAAAATGTGTTGCCATGCTTTGTTCTCAGAGAAAACTGTTATTTTTTAAAACATCCAATCATTTTGCAATGTAAACATAAAAAAGGCCGATTTCACTGAGCGTTAAGATTGATCTGAACTGTGTTTCAATCTTAAAGGTATCGTACACATTTGGTAATGACTCAAAACAAATATTAGCATAAAAACTTACTTGGTAACAAGCAACGGAGAGCTGTTGATGGTATAAAACATTGTAGGAAACGACTCCCTCTGAAGTAACGTAGTTTTGAGAAAGAGGTAATTTCTCACTAAAATAATAAAAACTTCTTGCAAGAAGGTTTTATTCCTATATCTGAAAGCACACAAATTTGTACAACAAGGGTGTTTTTTCTTTCATCATTTTCTTGCAACTTCGATGACCAATTGAGCCCAAATTTTCACAGGCTTGTTATTTTATGCATATGTTGGGATACACCAAGTGAGAACACTGGTCTTTGACAATTACCAAACGTGTTCAGTGCCTTTAAGAAACTGTAAAGTTCCATCGGAACATTTCAAGAGGCACCAAGGCAATGTGACCAGGCGCAACAGAAGCAATTGCCTCCGTTGCCTCCAAGAAGAATCAGGCCTGCCCCTTGACTTTATATATCTAAGGATTTGGGATTTTGAGAAAATATGTTGCTATGCTTTACTCTCAGAGAAAACTGTTATTTCCAAAACATCCAATCATTTCGCAAGGTGAACATAAAAAAGGCCAATTTCACTGAGCGTTAAGATTGATCTTAACTGTGTTTCAATCTTAATTGCAAAGCAAATCAA
>JAJGQC010000304.1:5000-14671 GCA_021014325.1 Plazaster borealis
ATTAATTAGCATTACACTCAAGTAAACTTAAAAGGCGTTCTTTTTAGCCATGCAAAATCCGCATTCAATTTAGCAGAGCAGGCACAACTAGAGATATATGCAAAAAAGGTGCTGCGAATTTGATTGCTGTTCGAGTGGATTGTTAAATTAAATGGTTATCTTTTTTAATCGCACAACGAAAAAACCTCCTAAGTGGAACTGAATGATTGTAGAGAGGATTTTGTTATTTCGCTCGAAATAGAACAACGCGTCGTTGAAATTGGCCGCTTATATGTCGAAATGACCGGGAAACCCCATAGTACGGCAGGCTAGGTGATGGGATTGTGCCTTTGATGATACAAGCATGACATTTGGCACGCAGTCAAAATAATGCCATGAGGAAGATATTTAGCTATAAGGCATCGCATATTATTTTTGTCCTTTGAAAACAATATAGGTAGAATAACAAGCAATTGCAGCTATTTGCAGCAAAGTTCCATGATTATTGTTTTTTAATGTTTTATTTATTTATTTAAATATTTTGCAGCATTTTTAACAATGCAACAAATATCATCATTTCCAGTCACAAAAATTGTACAGGAGACAGTAATTTTGAAACAAAGCCAAATATTTCAATCTAAACTTGCCTTAAAAGATTACTTCCAGATTTTTGTTCGAATAAAATTTGACAACTTTTTTATCAACCAATTTTGATCCTATCGATGAAAATATTTCCACCTGTATTGCTTCCATTGTTGAAAACCTCCCCCAAAACAAATACATTCCTTTAATATGCACGTATTATTTTTTGTAATGCTAATTTTCGTTTGCCTTTTCAAGCTCTCAAAATTCACGTCAGTTCAGAAACAAAGATGGTTCTTGACAGCTTTAAGTGTTTTGATGTCCAACTGAGAGGTGCAGTTGAAATGAAGGTAAGTAATATTTTTCGCGTTAAGTCGGCTCTTTGTTGACGAATCAACAACAGTGTGATGTTACTGCTACGAAAACAAAGGGTTGCGCTGTTGTTGGCGTTATTCTGATTATGCACTCCTTTTGTGTTGTTTGTTGGTTGGTCGATTTCGAAGTTGTTTTAGTGATTGGTTGGTTGCCTGCCTGCCTTGTCCTGCTTTGTACAGGAATAATCTACCTATACATGTTTACTTGCCGTATATTTTGTTTGTTGGTCTGCTCTACTCTGAACTACACTGAGTTCTGACCAGAGGTGTCCAGCCTTGACGGTCTGGCGAGGCCAGAAGTCCCGTCCTGCTCTGTTCCTCACTTCCTTGACAGCAGTCTTTCTCCCGAACTGGCCTGCTCAGTACCTGTCAACTCTTCACCTGCTTGTACCAGGGGCGGATCCAGGATTTTCCAAGGGGGGGGCGTGAAATGTACCGTAATGGCGTGGGGTCCGAGGCTCGTTTAAGGGCTTCGGACAAATTTGGATTATTGATTCTCTGTGGTGCGATCCCAGGCAATATCTGAAACAATGTCTGTCAGTGAAATATTAGTGGTCCACAAGGGTACGAGTTATTATTTTTGCAAAAAATACCAGGTATGCAGGCATGAGAATGGGTTACGTAAAAAAACCTGGAAAATAGCAATTAACTATTAATTATAACTCAACCAAGCTGCAGGCTTGTCCCGAACTGAAGAGGCGTGCCGGGGGTCCAGGGGGCCGGGCCCCCTTTAGAAAACTTTGACAATTTAGGTACTGAAAAGTAGAATTTTCAAGCAATTTTCAATGTAATTTGTTGATCTGAATGTCCACATGAAACAGCAGAAATAAACACCTTTGACACTTTTAGGTTAAAAGAATCTAAATGTATCACTCTATAGTAACAAGTTACCAATTGAAAGAAAATGTTCAGTTCTTGGGTTATTTCTTGAGAAAATGTTGATAATTTTGAGATGTGGATTTCCAATAAAAAATAACGTTATCGTTCACCGCAGACTCAAGTACTAACATACAAACTGTAACGAAATAATTTAAACCAGGGTATATGATGATATTAAAAAATATTAAACATAAAATCTACTCAAATATTGAAACAATAAAGCACCAATTGAAAAAAAAAAAAGTTTAGAGCGAAAAATCGATATATAATTATTTGCCCAAAGTGATGCCGGACTTACCCCTGTAATTTTCTTTGTAAATTTTTAGCCTGTTTTTAAAATCTAAATACTTTTTAAAATAAAGCTGATATCAAAATAAGGGTGATATCAAGTTGAATAAAAAGATGACCTAACCCTAACCCTAACCCTAACCCTAACCCTAACCCTAACCCTAAGAACCCTAACCCTAACCCTAACCTGGCCTGGCCTGGCCTGGCCTGGCCTGGCCTGGCCTGGCCTGGCCTGGCCTGGCCTGGCCTGGCCTGGCCTGGCCTGGCCTGGCCTGGCCCTGGCCTGGCCTGGCCTGGCCTGGCCTGGCCTGGCCTGGCCTGGCCTGGCCTGGCCTGGCCTGGCCTGGCCTGGCCTGGCCTGGCCTGGCCTGGCCTGGCCTGGCCTAGCCTGGCCTGGCCTGGCCTGGCCTGGCCTGGCCTGGCCTGGCCTGGCCTGGCCTGGCCTGGCCTGGCCTGGCCTGGCCTGGCCTGGCCTGGCCTGGCCTGGCCTGGCCTGGCCTGGCCTGGCCTGGCCCTGGCCTGGCCTGGCCTGGCCTGGCCTGGCCTGGCCTGGCCTGGCCTGGCCTGGCCTGGCCTGGCCTGGCCTGGCCTGGCCTGGCCTGGCCTGGCCTGGCCTGGCCTGGCCTGGCCTGGCCTGGCCTGGCCTGGCCTGGCCTGGCCTGGCCTGGCCTGGCCTGGCCTGGCCTGGCCTGGCCTGGCCTGGCCTGGCCTGGCCTGGCCTGGCCTGGCCTGGCCTGGCCTGGCCTGGCCTGGCCTGGCCTGGCCTGGCCTGGCCTGGCCTGGCCTGGCCTGGCCTGGCCTGGCCTGGCCTGGCCTGGCCTGGCCTGGCCTGGCCCTGGCCTGGCCTGGCCTGGCCTGGCCTGGCCTGGCCTGGCCTGGCCTGGCCTGGCCTGGCCTGGCCTGGCCTGGCCTGGCCTGGCCTGGCCTGGCCTGGCCTGGCCTGGCCTGGCCTGGCCTGGCCTGGCCCTGGCCTGGCCTGGCCTGGCCTGGCCTGGCCTGGCCTGGCCTGGCCTGGCCTGGCCTGGCCTGGCCTGGCCTGGCCTGGCCTGGCCTGGCCTGGCCTGGCCTGGCCTGGCCTGGCCTGGCCTGGCCTGGCCTGGCCTGGCCTGGCCTGGCCTGGCCTGGCCTGGCCTGGCCTGGCCTGGCCTGGCCTGGCCTGGCCTGGCCTGGCCTGGCCTGGCCTGGCCTGGCCTGGCTGGCCTGGCCTGGCCTGGCCTGGCCTGGCCTGGCCTGGCCTGGCCTGGCCTGGCCTGGCCTGGCCTGGCCTGGCCTGGCCTGGCCTGGCCTGGCCTGGCCTGGCCTGGCCTGGCCTGGCCTGGCCTGGCCTGGCCTGGCCTGGCCTGGCCTGGCCTGGCCTGGCCTGGCCTGGCCTGGCCTGGCCTGGCCTGGCCTGGCCTGGCCTGGCCTGGCCTGGCCTGGCCTGGCCTGGCCCTGGCCTGGCCTGGCCTGGCCTGGCCTGGCCTGGCCTGGCCTGGCCTGGCCTGGCCTGGCCTGGCCTGGCCTGGCCTGGCCTGGCCTGGCCTGGCCTGGCCCTGGCCTGGCCTGGCCTGGCCTGGCCTGGCCTGGCCTGGCCTGGCCTGGCCTGGCCTGGCCTGGCCTGGCCTGGCCTGGCCTGGCCTGGCCTGGCCTGGCCTGGCCTGGCCTGGCCTGGCCTGGCCTGGCCTGGCCTGGCCTGGCCTGGCCTGGCCTGGCCTGGCCTGGCCTGGCCTGGCCTGGCCTGGCCTGGCCTGGCCTGGCCTAACGGCCTGGCCTGGCCTGGCCCTGGCCTGGCCTGGCCTAACGGCCTGGCCTGGCCTGGCCTGGCCTGGCCTGGCCTGGCCTGGCCTGGCCTGGCTGGCCTGGCCTGGCCTGGCCTGGCCTGGCCTGGCCTGGCCTGGCCTGGCCTGGCCTGGCCTGGCCTGGCCTGGCCTGGCCTGGCCTGGCCTGGCCTGGCCTGGCCTGGCCTGGCCTGGCCTGGCCTGGCCTGGCCTGGCCTGGCCCTGGCCTGGCCTGGCCTGGCCTGGCCTGGCCTGGCCTGGCCTGGCCTGGCCTGGCCTGGCCTGGCCTGGCCTGGCCTGGCCTGGCCTGGCCTGGCCTGGCCTGGCCTGGCCTGGCCTGGCCTGGCCTGGCCTGGCCTGGCCTGGCCTGGCCTGGCCTGGCCTGGCCTGGCCTGGCCTGGCCTGGCCTGGCCTGGCCTGGCCTGGCCTGGCCTGGCCTGGCCTG
Source organism: Plazaster borealis (assembly GCA_021014325.1). Classification (NCBI taxonomy): domain Eukaryota; kingdom Metazoa; phylum Echinodermata; class Asteroidea; order Forcipulatida; family Labidiasteridae; genus Plazaster; species Plazaster borealis. Next base: position 9,305 of record JAJGQC010000304.1, read on the forward strand.
GCCTGGCCTGGCCTGGCCTGGCCTGGCCTGGCCTGGCCTGGCCTGGCCTGGCCTGGCCTGGCCTGGCCTGGCCTGGCCTGGCCTGGCCTGGCCTGGCCTGGCCTGGCCTGGCCTGGCCTGGCCTGGCCTGGCCTGGCCTGGCCTGGCCTGGCCTGGCCCTGGCCTGGCCTGGCCTGGCCTGGCTGGCCTGGCCTGGCCTGGCCTGGCCTGGCCTGGCCTGGCCTGGCCTGGCCTGGCCTGGCCTGGCCTGGCCTGGCCTGGCCTGGCCTGGCCTGGCCTGGCCTGGCCTGGCCTGGCCTGGCCTGGCCTGGCCTGGCCTGGCCTGGCCTGGCCTGGCCTGGCCTGGCCTGGCCTGGCCTGGCCTGGCCTGGCCTGGCCCTGGCCTGGCCTGGCCTGGCCTGGCCTGGCCTGGCCTGGCCTGGCCTGGCCTGGCCTGGCCTGGCCTGGCCTGGCCTGGCCTGGCCTGGCCTGGCCTGGCCTGGCCTGGCCTGGCCTGGCCTGGCCTGGCCTGGCCTGGCCTGGCCTGGCCTGGCCTGGCCTGGCCTGGCCTGGCCTGGCCTGGCCTGGCCTGGCCTGGCCTGGCCTGGCCTGGCCTGGCCTGGCCTGGCCTGGCCTGGCCTGGCCTGGCCTGGCCTGGCCTGGCCTGGCCTGGCCTGGCCTGGCCTGGCCTGGCCTGGCCTGGCCTGGCCTGGCCTGGCCTGGCCTGGCCTGGCCTGGCCTGGCCTGGCCTGGCCTGGCCTGGCCTGGCCTGGCCTGGCCTGGCCTGGCCTGGCCTGGCCTGGCCTGGCCTGGCCTGGCCTGGCCTGGCCTGGCCTGGCCTGGCCTGGCCTGGCCTGGCCCTGGCCTGGCCTGGCCTGGCCTGGCCTGGCCTGGCCTGGCCTGGCCTGGCCTGGCCTGGCCCCTGGCCTGGCCTGGCCTGGCCTGGCCTGGCCTGGCCTGGCCTGGCCTGGCCTGGCCTGGCCTGGCCTGGCCTGGCCTGGCCTGGCCTGGCCTGGCCTGGCCTGGCCTGGCCTGGCCTGGCCTGGCCTGGCCTGGCCTGGCCTGGCCTGGCCTGGCCTGGCCTGGCCTGGCCTGGCCTGGCCTGGCCTGGCCTGGCCTGGCCTGGCCTGGCCTGGCCTGGCCTGGCCTGGCCTGGCCTGGCCTGGCCTGGCCTGGCCTGGCCTGGCCTGGCCTGGCCTGGCCTGGCCTGGCCTGGCCTGGCCTGGCCTGGCCTGGCCTGGCCTGGCCTGGCCTGGCCTGGCCTGGCCTGGCCTGGCCTGGCCTGGCCTGGCCTGGCCTGGCCTGGCCTGGCCTGGCCTGGCCTGGCCTGGCCTGGCCTGGCCTGGCCTGGCCTGGCCTGGCCTGGCCTGGCCTGGCCTGGCCTGGCCTGGCCTGGCCTGGCCTGGCCTGGCCTGGCCTGGCCTGGCCTGGCCTGGCCTGGCCTGGCCTGGCCTGGCCTGGCCTGGCCTGGCCTGGCCTGGCCTGGCCTGGCCTGGCCTGGCCTGGCCCTGGCCTGGCCTGGCCCTGGCCTGGCCTGGCCTGGCCTGGCCTGGCCTGGCCTGGCCTGGCCTGGCCTGGCCCTGGCCTGGCCTGGCCTGGCCTGGCCTGGCCTGGCCTGGCCTGGCCTGGCCCTGGCCTGGCCTGGCCTGGCCTGGCCTGGCCTGGCCTGGCCTGGCCTGGCCTGGCCTGGCCTGGCCTGGCCTGGCCTGGCCTGGCCTGGCCTGGCCTGGCCTGGCCTGGCCTGGCCTGGCCTGGCCTGGCCTGGCCTGGCCTGGCCTGGCCTGGCCTGGCCTGGCCTGGCCTGGCCTGGCCTGGCCTGGCCTGGCCTGGCCTGGCCTGGCCTGGCCTGGCCTGGCCTGGCCTGGCCTGGCCTGGCCTGGCCTGGCCTGGCCTGGCCTGGCCTGGCCTGGCCTGGCCTGGCCTGGCCTGGCCTGGCCTGGCCTGGCTGGCCTGGCCTGGCCTGGCCTGGCCTGGCCTGGCCTGGCCTGGCCTGGCCTGGCCTGGCCTGGCCTGGCCTGGCCTGGCCTGGCCTGGCCTGGCCTGGCCTGGCCTGGCCTGGCCTGGCCTGGCCTGGCCTGGCCTGGCCTGGCCTGGCCCCTGGCCTGGCCCTGGCCTGGCCTGGCCTGGCCTGGCCTGGCCTGGCCTGGCCTGGCCTGGCCTGGCCTGGCCTGGCCTGGCCTGGCCTGGCCTGGCCTGGCCTGGCCTGGCCTGGCCTGGCCTGGCCTGGCCTGGCCTGGCCTGGCCTGGCCTGGCTGGCCTGGCCTGGCCTGGCCTGGCCTGGCCTGGCCTGGCCTGGCCTGGCCTGGCCTGGCCTGGCCTGGCCTGGCCTGGCCTGGCCTGGCCTGGCCTGGCCTGGCCTGGCCTGGCCTGGCCTGGCCTGGCCTGGCCTGGCCTGGCCTGGCCTGGCCTGGCCTGGCCTGGCCTGGCCTGGCCTGGCCTGGCCTGGCCTGGCCTGGCCTGGCCTGGCCTGGCCTGGCCTGGCCTGGCCTGGCCTGGCCTGGCCTGGCCTGGCCTGGCCTGGCCTGGCCTGGCCTGGCCTGGCCTGGCCTGGCCTGGCCTGGCCCTGGCCTGGCCTGGCCTGGCCTGGCCTGGCCTGGCCTGGCCTGGCCTGGCCTGGCCTGGCCTGGCCTGGCCCTGGCCTGGCCTGGCCTGGCCTGGCCTGGCCTGGCCTGGCCTGGCCTGGCCTGGCCTGGCCTGGCCTGGCCTGGCCTGGCCTGGCCTGGCCTGGCCTGGCCTGGCCTGGCCTGGCCTGGCCTGGCCTGGCCTGGCCTGGCCTGGCCTGGCCTGGCCTGGCCTGGCCTGGCCTGGCCTGGCCTGGCCTGGCCTGGCCTGGCCTGGCCTGGCCTGGCCTGGCCTGGCCTGGCCTGGCCTGGCCTGGCCTGGCCTGGCCTGGCCTGGCCTGGCCTGGCCTGGCCTGGCCTGGCCTGGCCTGGCCTGGCCTGGCCTGGCCTGGCCTGGCCTGGCCTGGCCTGGCCTGGCCTGGCCTGGCCTGGCCTGGCCTGGCCTGGCCTGGCCTGGCTGGCCCTGGCCTGGCCTGGCCTGGCCTGGCCTGGCCTGGCCTGGCCTGGCCTGGCCTGGCCTGGCCTGGCCTGGCCTGGCCTGGCCTGGCCTGGCCTGGCCTGGCCTGGCCTGGCCTGGCCTGGCCTGGCCTGGCCTGGCCTGGCCTGGCCTGGCCTGGCCTGGCCTGGCCTGGCCTGGCCTGGCCTGGCCTGGCCTGGCCTGGCCTGGCCTGGCCTGGCCTGGCCTGGCCTGGCCTGGCCTGGCCTGGCCTGGCCTGGCCTGGCCTGGCCTGGCCTGGCCTGGCCTGGCCTGGCCTGGCCTGGCCTGGCCTGGCCTGGCCTGGCCTGGCCTGGCCTGGCCTGGCCTGGCCTGGCCTGGCCTGGCCTGGCCTGGCCTGGCCTGGCCTGGCCTGGCCTGGCCTGGCCTGGCCTGGCCTGGCCTGGCCTGGCCTGGCCTGGCCTGGCCTGGCCTGGCCTGGCCTGGCCCTGGCCTGGCCTGGCCTGGCCTGGCCTGGCCTGGCCTGGCCTGGCCTGGCCTGGCCTGGCCTGGCCTGGCCTGGCCTGGCCTGGCCTGGCCTGGCCTGGCCTGGCCTGGCCTGGCCTGGCCTGGCCTGGCCTGGCCTGGCCTGGCCTGGCCTGGCCTGGCCTGGCCTGGCCTGGCCTGGCCCTGGCCTGGCCTGGCCTGGCCTGGCCTGGCCTGGCCTGGCCTGGCCTGGCCTGGCCTGGCCTGGCCTGGCCTGGCCTGGCCTGGCCTGGCCTGGCCTGGCCTGGCCTGGCCTGGCCTGGCCTGGCCTGGCCTGGCCTGGCCTGGCCTGGCCTGGCCTGGCCTGGCCTGGCCTGGCCTGGCCTGGCCTGGCCTGGCCTGGCCTGGCCTGGCCTGGCCTGGCCTGGCCTGGGCCTGGCCTGGCCTGGCCTGGCCTGGCCTGGCCTGGCCTGGCCTGGCCTGGCCTGGCCTGGCCTGGCCTGGCCTGGCCTGGCCTGGCCTGGCCTGGCCTGGCCTGGCCTGGCCTGGCCTGGCCTGGCCTGGCCTGGCCTGGCCTGGCCTGGCCTGGCCTGGCCTGGCCTGGCCTGGCCTGGCCTGGCCTGGCCTGGCCTGGCCTGGCCTGGCCTGGCCTGGCCTGGCCTGGCCTGGCCTGGCCTGGCCTGGCCTGGCCTGGCCTGGCCTGGCCTGGCCTGGCCTGGCCTGGCCTGGCCTGGCCTGGCCTGGCCTGGCCTGGCCTGGCCTGGCCTGGCCTGGCCTGGCCTGGCCTGGCCTGGCCTGGCCTGGCCTGGCCTGGCCTGGCCTGGCCTGGCCTGGCCTGGCCTGGCCTGGCCTGGCCTGGCCTGGCAGCCCTGGCCTGGCCTGGCCTGGCCTGGCCTGGCCTGGCCTGGCCTGGCCTGGCCTGGCCTGGCCTGGCCTGGCCTAGCCTGGCCTGGCCTGGCCTGGCCTGGCCTGGCCTGGCCTGGCCTGGCCTGGCCTGGCCCTGGCCTGGCCTGGCCTGGCCTGGCCTGGCCTGGCCTGGCCTGGCCTGGCCTGGCCTGGCCTGGCCTGGCCTGGCCTGGCCTGGCCTGGCCTGGCCTGGCCTGGCCCTGGCCTGGCCTGGCCTGGCCTGGCCTGGCCTGGCCTGGCCTGGCCTGGCCTGGCCTGGCCTGGCCTGGCCTGGCCTGGCCTGGCCTGGCCTGGCCTGGCCTGGCCTGGCCTGGCCTGGCCTGGCCTGGCCTGGCCTGGCCTGGCCTGGCCTGGCCTGGCCTGGCCTGGCCTGGCCTGGCCTGGCCTGGCCTGGCCTGGCCTGGCCTGGCCTGGCCTGGCCTGGCCTGGCCTGGCCTGGCCTGGCCTGGCCTGGCCTGGCCTGGCCTGGCCTGGCCTGGCCTGGCCTGGCCTGGCCTGGCCTGGCCTGGCCTGGCCTGGCCTGGCCTGGCCTGGCCTGGCCTGGCCTGGCCTGGCCTGGCCTGGCCTAACCTAACCTAACCTAACCTGCGCCTGGCCTAACCTGGCCTAAGTCAGCCTAATCCTTCCACGGCCTAATAAACCCCAACTTCAGTCATCCCTTATCCTTTCCCTAACCCTAACCCAAAGTCATCTAACCCTAACCCCAGGTCATCCTAAATCCTAATACTAAGTCATCCCTAACCCTAACCCCTAACCCCTGTTCCGTTCCCTAATCGTAACCCCAATGCTAACCCCAAGCTATCCCTAATCCTCTCTCTAACCCTAACTCTAACCCCAAGCCATCCTAATCCTTTCTCTAACCCTAACTCTAACCCCACGTTATCCCTAATCCTTTCCCTGACCCTAACCCAGAGTCAACCCTAATCCTTGCCCTAACCCTAACCCCAGGTCATTCTAAATCTTAACCCTGTCATCCCTAACCCTAACCCCTCACCCCAATTCCGTTCCCTAATCCTAACC
>JAJGQC010000305.1:0-25000 GCA_021014325.1 Plazaster borealis
TTGCAGTGTTGTGTTTAGGCTTCAATTCAATTCTCATGAGCCATTGTCGTGATACTGCAACCATAGAGCAAGGAACAGCTGCAATCTAATAAAATCACGGAGGTACCTCCACGATCAAACCGAGGCTTGGATTACAAATTAGGTGTTCCCTTCCTTTGAAGAGTTATCATTGGTTGAGAGTCGTGCGCGACGCGTGCACGTTTCCAAGGCTCGCTAATAATTACGAACATTTTCGGCACCACTTTGGTCCCACGTAACATTGCGCCGGCGTGAAGGAAACAAACTCGCGCTCTTTCACGAGTCCCAATGTTCGAATACGCGCGAGACTTGCACAGTTTATCATTTCAATATTTTGTCTCGAAAGGTTTTGTATGTCGTGTTGTAAAAAGTATCAAGAAAAACCTTTTGAGTAAACAACATATCGACTTATTTGTTTACATATTACTTAAACATATCCTCTTTCCGGCTTGGGGTTGTCTGTTTCAGATTTGAGAAAATGAAAATTCAAAATCAATATTACCGTATTGGCTGACTTTTTAGTGTTGACGTGACAGTGAGGGAAACTTACGCACCGGTCAAGGTTAAATGTCTGCAGAGAGAAAGTGGTTTTGTGAATCACAACATTTAATATTCACATTATCAGTGTAATGAAAAAACTGTGATTGGAAAGGTCAGCCCCTCTCGACCACCCCCCCCCCCAACACCCTCCCTCTCCCCACAAATGTTAAAGGGGGTGTGTCGTCATGATATTAAGCCTGTGGGTAAACGTTTGGAATTATGAACTCTCACCCAGTTACAGCACGCGCATGCGCTCTCCAAAGATACGGTTGGAGGGCGCGCGCGTGCAGGAACTGAGGTGTGAGTTCAGAATTTCATGTACAGCCACAGGCCTGTCACACAGCCCCTTTAAAGGGCCCCAAATTTATGCCATGTATGGACATTATCTATGTTATTGTTTGGACCATAGAGCGAGGAGTTTAACTTGCACGCCTGATGGCGAGAAATTAATTGGTTGACTCGCTTTTGGCAACTCCCCGCCCTTTAACCCTACATCTTCCTGGATCTTGTGAGATGGGTATAACAAAGTCTCTGTAATTAGTAGCATTGCCAAATTGGATTTATTTAACTTGGGGGGGGGCAAGCCACTCCAGTCTTACACCGAGAGAACACTACTCTCTTCATGTTCACGGTCGCATCACAGCACGGGTACATAGGCGTTTGTCATCGGTAGGTCAGATGGCCCCTGTTGCGGTAAGCTCAAGGAATGGCGGCATGTTGAACTTGACGAATGAACTGATGTTGGTTTTGTGTATAGAATTTGTAGCTTTCAAAAATCTGAGATTGATGATAATAGTTATTAATAAATTTTGTTTTACTTCTTTCAATTTCACATAAATATCTCTATGTGTTTTTATTGTAAGGTGCACACTGGGAAACAATCTTCATGTTATTTTTAACGCTGACGGGGGCTTGTGTGAAATGCAAACGGAAACTACAGTAATTGGCCAGAAATGCCCCCTAGAAAAAAATGGTGCACCTCTTGCAGACGGTTCTCCCTTAACAGTGGTCCGCTGGCCAAATGCCAGTTAAAACACCAGAGGACCAGTCAAAATTCACTCCAAGTGGTCCTACTGGCTAGTTCAGTTTCAAAAGCATCCTTATTTCATTTGAAATATGGACCAGTGAAAAAGGTGATGGACTAGTGAATTGACAAGCTAACCGGTCCTGCTGGCCAGTCACTAACAAAGTTAAGGGCAGACCCTTCCTTGTGCCCACCAATTTCGGCACTGTCCTAGTTTCGGCACTGTGGGCATGTAGAATCAAATCTTTGTGTACATGCAAAGATTTAATTTTCCAGAATTACTGATCACCAATCAGAAGGAAACTTGTCAGTGTATTTATTTGTAGACTTTCGAGATCAAGCAAAATGTTGGCAAGCATGGAGGAAGGAAATAAGGTCGTATAATGTCACAGCGCATCACCATGTATAGCAGAAACTGTTTCAGCGTCTGCACACATAGAGCATGAGACAAGTGTCTGCGTCCGGAGGTAGTGGTGGTTGTTTTATACCTTTATCATGGAGGGGACATCTTGATTTTCTCCCATTCAAATCAATGTACCAAACCGACGCTGGAAGGGCAAATAATCTGGTTCCTTTTTGTACAATCAATATATTAAGCATTCATTACTTCTGATGGATACAGGGAACATGACCAATATGGTGGCAGCATGATAAAGGTCTGTTGCTGTTGTCTAATTATGAATTTTATCATGAGTCTAAAAGTATTGTTGATCAAGTACCACAGGCGTGGGATCATATACGAGATGTAATAAATCACCGGGCGTCGATCACTGTCAGCACGCCGGGTGATGAGCTGTGATGCCCCGGTAACGAGGACTGCCAACTGTGGTATGAACACGTCCCGCCACGGTCTCAGAGAGGTCATTCGTGGCCCACTTACACCCCTGGTTTTCAGCTTTGTTATTCTGTGAGTAGATTTTACCATGCGCCTGTATAGTGCATAAATAAATGCACGATGACCCCATTTCTGACAGTGCTGATTTTAACAGTTTACAATACAACGATTTCGTAAGTCGACCAGCAAATTTGAATTTCATCAACAATGAGGGCGACAATTGCCTTAAATCGAATAAATCTAGAGTTTGGCCTGGTATCTTGTACCATTGAAAATACCTGCCACAATGTTCAAACCCAAGTCTGCCCATAGTAGGTCTAGGCTATATCTTTGTTGTCATTATAGTCTTGCATTGGTTGAAATAAACACAGATTTAAAACATTACGTTTGGCAGTGAACACCACTTTGACATAAAACGGGCTCTTGTCGAATAACAACTAAAAATGGGCCAACCTTGCTGTTTTTGTGTCATCCAAACAACCATCAACGTAATGTCTCCCCAACAAGACATCTTAGTCTCAACTTCCCAAAGACTAACAGACTAAAATCATCTCGTCCTCCCCATCACTAAAACCAAAGACATAAACCAATATAACTTGTCCACCAAATGACATTCGCAATCGGCCACTCAGACAGAACTTGAATGACATCTGTTCACCATGAGCATTTCCCTATGTGGAGACGGCGGATACATTCGCAATTGGGCACTCAAATCACAGCAAGTTTTTAAAGGGATGCACAATTAGTTATGTAAACATTTTCAAAACCGATTTTCAAAACCGTTCCCTTTAACCGAAGACGAAAGCAATTTTACATTCTCACGGTGACTAGGTTTTGCAACAGCTCCACTCCCAGCTTGATTTTGGATGATCATAGATTTGCCTGAAACACCTTGAAATTCTTTTTTGATTCCAAAGGAGCGGTTGTGACGTGATTTGGACGTCGAGGGATGGATATTTACTTTCACAATTTCACATTCCCTTTAAAATAATAGTTCCCAAACGAAGCATTGACAGGTTGTCATCGTTGACTGTGTTGCGGTATACAGCAACGTGGTATAAACATTGCTCGTCCGGCCGCTGTTAGCAAGTGCAGAAGACTCCACCCACACAGGCCTATTAACGTGCATGACAGACAAGGCTAACTATCTGAACGTGGATACCAGCTGACTGGCAAAGTGGGGAAGCACATTTGATGGATGTAGTGGTGGTGAAATCTGGCGTGTTCAGTAGAGATCCGATACCGGGCAGAGAGGTTACGACACCGGTAGTGCTGAGCTACTTATTGGGAGGACCTTTCACATAACCCCGTGGTGACTTTATGTTGTCTCTGTTTCTATCATTGACTTTGGAAAGGTGTTCTTTAAATGAGCTAAGCTGTCTGTTTGTTCATTTCAGTCAAGAGCCAGGAGTTGAAAATACCTTATGATTGCCAATACCTGACAAGGAGGACCACGTACCGAAGTAATCATCAAGAATTTGCGCGGATGGATGTCCAGTCTAGAGAAAAACTGAACTAACTGTTTGGTGCATGGTATACCGTCCTTAATTCTTCTGGAGCAACACCCGCAGTTGGCTCATAAATTCCTCTGATAAGCCTTATTTTTTAAGCTTACATTTTGGACGAGACTCTGGAAAGTTTAAAGCAATCTTTTGAGAGATTTTCTGGTGTTGTGCTGGTAGTAAAAACTGTAATCAGTAGTGCGACAGCTGGGTCCAGCTGCACCGTCCATTCGTCTTATCAACTAACCGGTTGCTCCCCATTGATCTTATTTCCCAAGACAAATTGACTTTTAATTGCTTTTCCATTTTTGGAGCTGGACTTCTTAATAGCCGCTAGTTGAATTCAAGATGGCAACCTTATTAACTCCTTTACACAGCAAGATGTTACGGTCGACATGTTTACTTCTTTATGGTAAGTTAAATTCTTCTCTCTATTTTCTTTTAACGGCAGCACTGATTTGAAAGCTGATTTTGAAATTGTTTTCAACGAGTTTTAGTCGTCATTGTTTTTGTGTCTGCATGACATGTGTGACAGGAAATAACTTCAACGTGTGCTGTATGATATCTAGTCTAGCACTAGCAGGATAGATGCTAGCCTACTTCAAAACATTTATGTTTTGTGTTGAACTTTATTGAGGCTTGATGATGACTTCCATAAAATCCAAACCCCATTTTGAGCCCCCCACAGCCAAGAATATCAAACACGTCCGTTCTGTCAAGACATAACAGCTGTACCGACAGAATGCCTTGGGGGTTAGCCGTCCAAGTCGTGCATTCAACGGTATCAGGGATTACCCAAGACTACGGTCAAGCTCTTCGGTCCGGTGAACGAAGAGTGTGAAACAACAAAATCGGCACCATGTGCTCGCTGGTGCTAATCTTGTAGTACCTGTGACTTGACAGGCGATTGGGGTGGGAGGGGCGTGGTTTAGAGAATAGAGAAGGGGGATGATGCTAACAAGAAACCTGCACGTGCTAATTCTGTCAAATCGTTCACCGCTACACAATAATGTGTCACAATAAACCCTTTGTACTCGTGTAATTTCAAGTTGTTGTTTATGCAAAAATTGTGAAAACGGACTATAGGCCTACTTAAAAACTGTTTTTGTAAGAAATGTTGTGCTGCCGGACGTCTAGACCGAGTGTATCATCAAGAACAACTGGAGGGTTCGATTAATGCAAACTGAAAGTGTAAATGAGAGAGAGAGGGAACCCTTAACCTCGCGATTTTAACGGCTTATTTTATTGTTCTGCTATTCGTCATCGAGGGCCATTCCAAGGGCACCTGTTAAATGTTCCAAATTTCGAAATGACCGAAATCAGTAGACAATGTGACTCTGATGCTCTGATTATGTCTGGGTAAAGACCGGACGGTCTCCTCCCGCCCTTTTTTCTCTTGTGGTTGTCCGGTGATGATAACTCATTCACAGACCGTCTGCCACTTTGATATCAACCCACATTACAACTCGTCTTTCCTGTTTGTCTGTTTTCTAAGTCCAGTGTAGAATCCTTCGTGTATTTTAAAACCCATTCAAAAAAAATTCCCATAGAGTAATCGATCGTAACTCGGAAGAAGCGTTTGTGTTTACTCTTCACTTGACAGGCATGCTCAAAAAGCACCTCCGATTACCGTATTTTTACCTTGCCGGCCGGGTGGACATAAAACCGCAGGCCTGTTAGGTTTTTTTTATCCGCCATTTCAGAGAAATGTTTGTAGGTAAACCACTAATTGATTCTATAAACAAAGTTTACGCTGGACCTTGGGAAAGCCTCTTGAGGGATGACCGCGCCTTATTTATGGTGTGGCCCCTTTGGGTTGGTGGGTTTTAGTTAAGTTAAAGGGGGGTACTAAAGTGGACTAAACATGATACCCGCGTTTGTTTACGTTTTCATGAAGCGTTGATGATTTAATTAATCTGTTTTTCTTTTAATTGATCCACCGTAACATGAGAGCTCGGAAGTCTAAACCAGAAAGCAGGGAAACCAGAGCGGGAATAAAGGCACTGAAAATGTTCAGACAGTTTGTAAAGCGGGAAAAACTTCCAGATTTGGGAAAATTTACATAGAAAAATCAATTAAGGATTAAACATAATCCATACGAACTAACGAAATAATGGAACTTTTCAGGAACATTTTAAGGTTTTGTTTTCATTTTGTTGTAGTTTTCTTGAACGAAAATGGCAACAAGTGATTTTTGCTGTAATTCATTTAAAATGTTTTCAATTATTAAGGAAATTGAGTTCACATGAGATATAAGAGATTTAAACTGTTTAAAAAAAATCATTTTGAATACCCTTCTCCGGTGCTTTTCAGAAAGATTTGCGAAAAGCCCTGTTACGTCATCACTAATGTTACGTCATATGTGGGAGCTCCATTTTGTATAGCCGCTTTGTTGCAGCATGGAGGTATAACAAAGCAACATCCCACACATGACGTCAAAGTATTGTCATTTTGACGCACGCCGTCAACGCCAGAAGTGTTTCTAGTTTTTAAAAACCTTGAGGTTGGGGCCTAATTTTTTGATCGATAATTACGAAAAATTCAGAAGTGTACAAAAATCAAAGTTACATTTAAATGATAAACAAACACATTATAAACAAGTTTAAATAGTATTCCCGTTATAAAAAAAATCGTTCAAGTAGCTGTTTAACATTTTTGTTTTCTCTTTCCCTCTGTTTATACACGAAGAATAACTTTGTCGAATCAGTGACTCATATTTTTCAACTGCGTATTTATGAATGAATAAGCATTTTACAGTTTTCACGTGACATAGATTACAGAATTCGCTTCAGTATAAGGGGAATGCAGTGAACACTGAACTGTTTGTTGCTTCAACCATGGAGGGAAAGGTTTTTTTTAACCGCAATGAGATGGAAACCGCGTGACACTGCTATTGATATAACAAGCAAATCGCTTATAATACACACAATCATCCCTTTACATAAGCTTGTTCTTCATTATTCACAGCCATTTTTATAATCGTTTTCTGATGTTGAGCAAACAATTATCATTGCACTTCGTATTACAGTGCAGAAGCTTAAAACTAACCACAACTTCCGTCAAATTAAGAGCTGTTCAAATATCACCTCTTATTTAGAGGTATATAGGGTCATATTTGGAAATAACCCCGAAAAAACAGTTGTGTAATTTGTATCCAAAAAGCTTACTTCAATACTTGTTATAAAATGATGGTAATGGTGGTAAGCATTCTCAGCGTTCTCCCTAACGGTGGTCCGCTGGCCAAATGATATAGTAACAATTTCTGAGGACCAGTTAAAATTCTGTCCAAGTGGTCCTGCTGGCTATTTCATTGCTTCCAAAAGTTACATGTAAACTAACTGCCTGCACTGGTTTCATTTCAAACTGATCGAGTTATCATACAAAATGACTTTCTCAAAGAAAACCGTGAAAAATGTGGACCAGTGAAAAGGCTGGTGGACCAGTGAAATGACAAAATAACTGGTCCCGCTGGCCAGTTACTGAACAAAGTTAAGGGAAAACCCTGATTATTCCTGCGAAATTATTTCGTCTGACGTTTCCCCGTTGAATCAAAGTCCCCCTGCAAATTTGAATCTCCAAAAAACACCTCAGGGCGACTTTTAGAGATTATTCTGCAATTGGTTCGACGTTCTTGATGAAAATACCGTGACGTTTTTTTCTGCTGTTTTCTCAAAAAGTTGACAAAGTGTTCATCTGAAAGTTTCACAGGTGACTTATAATATCTGTGTTGGCGATTTGGCTTATACATCAGCATTACAGTGACAAAGAAATAGTACATGGCCCTACTTTAAGGTGAGGTGGCTAGGAGTGGTTACAACATCAACAGAAATCAACAACTGAATTACTTCAGACCAAATGATGATTAATGAAGATCTAGTTGGTGTAAAGTTGGCAAAAGTCCAAAGCAAAAAGTGAAACGCTTACAGCCGAAGAAATCTTATACACGGGTCGAAAATGGTTCATTATTTTTTGTTATGAACTTTTAGTTGCTATCAGCATAGAGCAAGCTCTATGTTATTGTCAATAACCAACTCTTCCAATAAAATGTGTTCAAACTGTTATAGTTTGCGATCTGAAACCTTTTTTCCCCGTCATCGTTAATGATTAGATCATAACATTTTGAATGTCCGTGTTGTGCAGTGACAAACCAGTTACAAACCAACCGTGCCACGTGTAGGAAAGATATGCAGAACAACAACGCGTCAAAGTATTCTGTAAACAAAACAAATTAATAAAAACTTCCTGTATCTACCAATGTCATTTCTGTTTTTTCTTATCATCTACCGCGGATTGAAAGTTCACTAGCCTGAAATCTGTCGTTGAAAGTAGAGGGGGCAATAATTTATGATAAATGTTCCTTCTCTTTTCAATATAAAAGTCCGATTTTACTGTAGGGTTACTATATATGCGTTGCAAATTGTTTGACGTGAAAGAAGGCGTGTATTGTGGGTAGGTAATCTACCGTTCAGGTTGCGGTAAAACTGAGAGGACAGTGTAGCTTTGTCTGCTATCGCGGCTAGCCGCTCTTACGAGTTTCTTTGCGGTGCCTCCAGGCAACCTCTGCTATGCCATGCTTCGTTCTTGTTGACTGCCGATGTAGGCTTTTGTAGCTTTAGTGACATGGACTCACTGGATCACCCGCCATGGATCAACCCAGGCCTGGGCCCAATTTCATAGAGCTGCTAAGCACAACAATCTGCTTAGCAAAAAAACAGGATTAGGCCTACCAACCAAATTTCCACGTGATTTTCAGGATAAGCAAACAACAGCTGCATGAATACCACCAGTAACAAGCAATATGCAACACATGGAAATTTGGTTGGTAATCCTGTTTTTATCAAGGAAGAAATTTCATACTAAGCAAATTGTTGTGCTTAGCAGCTCTATGAAATTGGGCCCTGGTAGTAAGATTTGTTCTACCATTTAGAGCAAGGGTTCTTACCTTGCCCTCCAGATCCAAAAGTCATCACCGACTTGCTAGTCTATTATTATTGCTATAGCCTATTATATTCTTTATCCCCAATACACATTTAAAGGGATTGTATACGTTTGGTAATTGGAACCCACTGTTATTATGTTTCAACCCTATATAGTTGTAGATTATAATATAGGCTACCATAAAACTATCCTGTGAAAAATTCATTTCAAAAGGCGGTAGCGTTTTTGAGATAATGTTACTGTCAGTAACGCTTCTCAGATTAAAAAGTCAGGCGCGGATCCAGGGGGGGCGTGGGGGGCGCACGCCCCCCCCCCAATTTCATATAAAAAAAAAAAGAGGGAGAAAAGAAAAAAAGAGGGAGAGAGAGAGAAGGGGAGGGAGAAATGGGGAAGCTTTGTGTTACGCAGGCGCAACAAACTTCATTTATCATTTTGCTGCTTGGTATATTTTCACGCCCCCCCCCCCGTTTGGAAAATCCTGGATCCGCCCCTGAAAGTGATATCTTTACCCATAACCGCAGGAAGCTTCGAAGTGAAAAGTTTCTCAACATGCATTATACTATCCAAAGCTGCTGTCCAAGTAAGTTTTTATTGCCATTAATTTTCAGAGTCATTACCAAACGTAGACCCTTTAACATCTATTAACTTGCTAGTCCTTTCTACGACCATGTAATTGCAAGACATGATGAAGAAATGCATCCATAAGACAAAGAGTGAAGTCGGCCTCTTTTCTCACAAGTATTCAATCACGAAGTGTCTAATTATTCTATCCAGTATTTGGGATCAAAAATGCTGAAGCTTCTTGTTCAGATTATTTGACTTTGTATACTGAAGCTTCTTGTTCAGATTATTTGACTTTGTATACATACAAAGTAATCTGAACAAGAAGCTTCAGCATTTTGTAAGGCCTATAACTTATATTTTTAAATTTAATGGTTTTTGCCAACATTTTTTGTTATGCCTGGGCCACTAGTTTCCAAGATTTTCAACTGTACCTTGAGTACAGACATATTGACTATTCCCTTCTCTTCACTGGACCCCTGCCCGGCCGCGGCCCGGCTTTCTCCCGCCTCATTGCATCTGTGCGCTCGTTTTACCGCAATATTTCGAAATCCCAGTCCCACACTTTTAATAATGTCAATGCTCCTTTCAGATATTCTGTACAAAAACGTTAATGAGTTTTGTACAACCTTACTTGTCAATGGTTTCCCTGAATATCAAAAAAAAAAACTATTATCCTCAACAGAAAGTCTTATTTATAGCCTACACATTCACTGTAGTAGTTGTATCCAACAGTCAAGAGAGTCAATTGTGAATTGTGAAATAAATTTCCTTTTCAATTTGTGTCAATTGTGACATGCTCGACTTGGGAAAGGAAGTTGGTGTGAAAACAAGGTTCCCGTTTTAGTGGGAACTGAATGAGTAACAATGACCGGGAAGTTCATTACACATTGAATCTGACCGCAGAATGAATTTTACAAACAGCTCTAAATATATCCTTATACTCTATTCACCTTAGCAAAATCCCCGTCCTCCCACACTTTTTATTTGTGTAGTTCAGTGCGCGAAAGTCACAAATTAATTCTCCCCGACGTGTGACCCTTCCACCGACCATAGAGCAAGGACCCCACTCCCACAGCACAGAAGAAGCAAAGGCCCTTCAACCAACCGCCTTCCGTCTGTCTAACAAATTGAAACAAAAAGAAGTGGGACTTGATAATCGATGTACCATACGTACAACTCCACTTGAACTTTCATTACAACGGGAGTTCCCTGAAGTTACAGATTACCTGGTGCTGTGGCTGGAGGCAAGAAGTACTTTACGAGTGAGGGGTTTAGACGCACAGATCAAGCCCTTATTTAGCCCCATTTATAGGGGTTCCTGCAGAAGGAAACAGTCTTCCCACAAGCTTCGTGATTAGGTCGCGAAGACAGAAGACCTAGTGTTGTCTGATGTCCCTTTCTGGCTCTTCTCTGCACATTAAAGTCTGAAATGGTGACGGGGTCGGTTGAGACAAAGGGGTTAGCTGGTCCCCGTGTGGTTGGTTCTTGCATAGAAAACAAGGGTTTTTTGAAGTAGCGCACCAAGGAGCTGAGCTGACAAATCTCCTTGGTTGATGACCCCAGGGCATGAGAACATTTCAATCTTGGACTTGCAAGAGAAACTGTCTTGAGACAAATTAGAATGGGCATATAGATTTTTTGAAATGAATGCGTAATGCAAGGCACGCACTCAATTGTGTTTCAATTCTCATTTTAATAAATTACCTTGGAAGAATGAAGAATATTTTTTCATGGATGTGCACTCTAAAATATTAGAGTTTTAGATGGTGTTGTTAAAGGTATTATACAGGATTGGTAGAGCTGACAAAATAGTCGTAGACAGTGTTCGTGTTTTGTGGGATCAACCTTATACATGAAATAACAAACCTGTGAAAATGTGGGCTTAATCAGTTGTGTGAGTCAGGAGAAAACAGTGAAAACCAGGAACAAATTTCAGCATGTAATTTTGGTTCAACCGAAATCAGCTGTTGCGTTTTATAGGCTTTCGCTTCAGATACAGTTTTCTCGAATAATCTTACTTCTTTCAGAGGGAAATATTTCACAGAAAAAAAGTTCTAGTATGAACTTCATAAATCAGTAAGCTTTCAGACTAAAATTAAACAATGATATTTTTTATCCTTACCAATCCTGTAAACAATTTTTTAACCGTGTTCAAATCTTCGTTCGTTTAAAAACATGCCAACTTTGTCACCCCAAATATCCCTCTCATGCCATGTGTTTTGTACCTTTGTCTGTTTTTTTGGTATAAGCTACATGTACATTCATCTATAAATCTGGTCTGGGTGCAACAGGTTGATCTCTATTTTACAAAAAAAAATGATCTGTTTATCTGCACAGATAGAACATGGAGGTATAGGATAGAGCCAGGGGTTGTTCTGTTACTTATAATTGGGTTATAAGCGTGCCTGGAAAAACGAAGTTGTCATATGTTGAAGGTCCCCTCTTTCTATCACCTTGGGAAAGGAACCCCTGCACCGCAGTTTTAACCCCCAATAACTTTAACACATGTTGAAGATTGTCCGCCTCAACTGATCCGAGGCAGACTGTGTTTACTGTTTGTGCCAAACCGTTACATTCGAAGATAAAAGAAACGTCCTTTGTGTCCTTTGGAGCATTAAAGGCGCAGTCTGGATCTGGTTATTATTCAATTATCTATTGCAATGCATTCACTCTAATCATGTATGTGGTAACACTAATTATCTGTAATCTGTCTACACGCGTAACTTGCTCCTCAATTTGTTTAGGTGGCAGGGATGGACGAACGTGTTACTGTTTTGTATTGAAGGGGTTCATTATTGCTGTTGTACGTATAGAACATCTCATCAAATAGGAAGGCCCAGTTTAAAATATTGAGGTGGGAAATCCCGTATTACTTCTCATTTTATGATTTATGCTTCAGAGTAAACTCTTAATCATAAAACAAGTATTTATCGGAGCGTCAAACCATGCTTTCTGCTTCTTCTCACCCACACCCATACACTCACTCTTGCTTTGCTGAGATGTAAAACAAAGAGTCGTTCCAACAGCTTTATTCCACGTACCGCATCTCTTTGGATTGGAACTTCTTGCCTGGTGCATGTTTCCCTCCATCCTACAATCTAGACTGTTTTAAGAGGAATATCAATTCCTACCTTCAGCTCCTCGGGGTTATTTTTATTCTAAATATATTTTTCTTGTAGCCCCTTACCAAGAGTGGCTTTTTTAGTTTTAGCCTTGTTTGGGCGAACTTGCATAAATATTTAAAATGGCATCTTATCTGATGAAGTTATTCTGAGAAAGTTTGCGATCGCTTCAAATTCCTTGTCTCAGTTTCAGCATGGTCTCAGAATTTGTTTCCTCCATGGTCTTGGAGACTTGGTCTTTCCCACATGGTTGTCCCATGATGGACTGTCAAAGTGTTAGAACAATATCACATTATCAGCACCCAAATCTGGACTAGAACAACTTGATATCTCAAGTTATAAATCACCAATTTGTCGAATTATCGTCAAACCGCTGTACGGTATGTCAAAATGGACCCTTGTGGCCGACGCTAACTCCGCTCGAAAGAAGTTGTGGACTTGGCGCCAACGGTGAAGAGTTCCTGGTATATAATTTTGGCTGTAATTTACGACGTGTACCTTGAAGCGTTGGAGGAAATGTGTACTTTTGTAGTCCGACGACAAAAATGAACTTGTACTTAATGGATCCGGAATGCTGATGGGATATGGCGTCAAGTTGACATTATTTACGATGGTACATAAGTGTTTCCCGCGCAAAACACGGACACGAGTTTTAGTAATTGTCGGCTGACGAAGAGCATCTTTCTGGGGTTTTCTTTTTTTAGTAGAATGCTGAGCTTTATTATGGCCTATTGATTATTGATCATGTGTCGCAATTCTGCCGTCTTTAGTTAAATGTTTCTTCACTCACTGCTCCGGTCCAGAGAGCTGTAAGAGAGTTGCAACATAATAGAGGGACTAGTTTTCTTCGGTCACGTGGTTGCTGGACGCCATTTTCGGTCAAAACGCAGCACAGCCCAATGAGCAGACTAGTCTGGCACCCTGCATTCGCCAATGCGGGGTTTGTTTTGACACAATTATTAATGGTTCCTAATCGCAAGTTGTCGCAACTCTCTCAATACACAGCCCTTCTTCGGTCCCCGAGCAGACGCCACGAATCCTACCTCCATGCTCTGTCCACCTCTGTTCAAAGCCAAACTTGTAACACCTTATACATTCCTGTATTAAAAACGGCTAGTTATAGAGATGGAATAGTTCTACACCTAAAATTGTTGGCTTTTGGTCAAGAGGTTTTCAAAAGATGAAGTCAACTTCCTCGAAGAGTTTTAACCTCTCGGTTTTGACTCGCAGAGTGTAAATTTATTGAGTGAAAACACCCTAAAGTGAGACTGAATTTTTTAAGCTATACCCTGTCCATACTACATCCATGCCCTGTCTTTCTATGGTATTACCACTTTGATAAGCCTATTTATTATTTCAAGATGATGCTCCATTTTGACAACATGTCTTTACTGCATGGTCTCAGCGTGGTTTGGATTGCTTGGGGCGTGCACCGGTTTAACTTTATTACATTTGTGTTGTATTTATCACGAGCACATGTTCTGGGAAACTTCGGCTGATTTTAACCCCAGACGGTCCGATCTTATCGTGTAGTTTTAAATCCGCGGGCGACGCAAATTATGCCCAATTTCGTCACTGAACCAATGTTTGTTTACTGACCGCGAACAGCCGTCGGACAACAACCTTCACTTGTCATCAGTCGGCCAAGTGGCGGTGGTGCGTTGTTGAGGGCGCTTCAGGGTCAATGAACCCTCCGTGCTCTCGCCACTTGCAATTAACCCGTCACAGTAAAATGGGGAACAGTAAAGGACAGTGTTTTGCCTTAATTCAAATGTTTGTAAACAAAACAACATGGCGTAGCGATAATGGTTTACACGGTGTGCGCATGACCTTTTTGTAGAACCAACCGTTAAGGGTTCATACAGCTGAATGGCTGATGGATGACAAATTGACATTTGACCTCTTGAGGCAGAAAGATGTCCACCACTCCACTGACGAGCCAACATTTAGACAAGTCATCCGGCATCTAGTTTGAAATGGTGTGTAGCAGCGTATCGTTAAACACAATAATAAGTCTGTATAACTATAAGTGTTCACACTGCATTTCAGTTCGCAAAGACATGAAGGTTCGTACATCCTGAGCAGTCACGTGGGACCTTCTCGTAAGAATCCTCGTGAGAAGCTCCTTTGTCTCCCGTTCCATCTTTTCACACCACCTCCAAAGTGCATTGTGATCCATCAACATTTTTACTGATTGTGCCACCTGCTGGAACACAGTAAACCATCCCGTGGGATTGAGCCATCTTTAAAAGTCTACCCAAAAGTCTACAAGTACAACACCAGTCTTGGAAGATCAAATCTGATTCCTCAACGGACTTACTTTTCTCTTTTTGTTTTTAAATATTATTCTGGAACCAGAGTAAGGGTCAAATTAAAAAGCATGTGGTTTGACAATAGCTTATTCAATTTGGCAGAAAAGGGTCATTTGTATTGGAAGGCCATCAGGGGTTTAGTCAGCAGGGAACAAAGAGAGTCTCGGACAAAGATTGTCATTGTTTTAGTCAAGGCGTGTTAGCCCAAGACCAGAAAACCCTTTGTGATTCACTTTGAATTGTTGGAGAAAGAGGTACGTGTATGGGGTGCCCCCCCCCCCCCCCCAATCACCACCCTTCACCCCTTAAGCTCACATGCAGTCATCAATGAGTCTCGGACTTCGCTGCCTTCATTATTTGTTTCCTATAAACTGTCTCGCCATGGGAACCCAATGAAGGCATGCTAGCTTCAGGTGCACCTCCTCAAAAAACAAAATTACTGATTAAAAAACAGCGTTGTAACTACAGCTCTCTGCATGACATTCGCTCATCGCAACATCGCCCTCCAACTTCTTAAATTCCCTTCGTTGAAACCGTACTCTAATTAAATGTAAACAGTATTTACATGGCGATGGGTCGACATCGTATACATTTCTTGTGTGGTGTTACTGTTCTATACTCTTGCGTTCTTTCTGTACTCGTGTGTCATTGTTTTTTCAGCAGTACGTTAGCGATTTTGTACCGTGTGGATTGTCAACAGTAACCGTCGGCCTCCTCATTCTGCTTGAAGTACCTTCTTTGGTATTCGGAGGTTTCGCATATCTGTGTCGTCTCACTCTAAAGCTATGTGGTTTCGCTTGCAATATTGTGTGAAAGATTCCGGACCCGATTTCACTTTACATGCCTGGGAATCTCAAGAGAAAACAGTACCTTTTAAATTAACCTTTTTTTTCCTATTGTACAAAATTATTCGGGGTTGATATAAAGGGATGATATGAAACACTGGGGAGTTGTATTCACGAGAGAATACACGAGAACACACAACACACCCAAATAGTTAATTCTCACGAACGTTCTCACCCAGTGTCGAGTTCATGGGTCTTTTTGGCGTGTGGTTCGGGCTCCGTTACGCTTTCCTACAGATTTTTGCTTAGCTGCAAGTTTCTAATGTGTAGCAACATTAGGACTCATCTCTTCGAATCTGCTTATTTTTTTAGTCCATTGCACTTTTCATCTCCACGAATATCTGTAAACTCCTTTGTCTTAAATTTGTCCTTCACTTTGCTAAGATAGCGCTCTACGCATGCCTGGTGATTGATTGATTGATATAGGGAGATTTAGACGACCAAATAATAATTCTTCAATTCAACAAACATGTGTACTTTAGTACTAGTTTGATAGCACTGGTCAAGTTCGCGCATGAACCAATGGTTAACTAAGTGGTCGTTCCTTTTTATAGCTCTTACTGACATTATTACGTAGGGCATGCGCACATAAGTTGAAGTATGAACGACTTAAGTTTGGTAATTGGAACCCACTGTTTGTTTTAATTCTATATAGTTGTAGATATATACCATAAAACTAACCTGTGAAAAATTCATTTCAAAAGGTGGTAGCGTTTTTTAGATATTGCCGAAAATCTGGAGCGGTTATGTCCACGCAGGAAGAATAATCAACCTGAGAAACGTGACTGTCAGTAACGCTTCTCATATTCAAATTTGTTAGGATAAAAGGTGATATCTTTTTCGATATTCAAAGTACTTCTAAGTGAAAAGTTTCTCAAAATGCATTTTACTATCCAAAGCTGCTGTACTTCTTACCAAGTAATTTTGTATTGCCTGCAATTCATTTTCAGAGTCATTACCAAACGTATACAGACCCTTTATAGTTCAGCAATGCTTCCCACGCATCTGCACAATTTTTTACTTAATCTGGTCAAAATAAAATGGAACATAAAGAAACATTCCTGTTTATTAGTCATGATCTATCTCAGTAGCTAGAGTATTGGTTTGGTTGTCCCGTATAGTCAGTTAGGGCCCATCTGTCACTGTCGAAGCTTCGATGCGCAGTGACCTGAGCTGTCTTGATCTGACCCGAGTAGGAACCATGACTGATTGAGAATATGTCAAGAGTTAACGTGTGTGTAATAGCCCCTTGCTCTATATGCTATAGATAAAGGCAGGTACTGTTTGTGTTCTACATCAGCTAGGTCTATACGCTGTGTATGGTTTTACCAGTTGTGGACAAGTTTTCAATCTTAATTCCCGAATTGACATTGTTGATGTTTGTTCAAGTTTGGTGCTGAATTTCTCTTCACAAAGCTGAGGACCATTCACTTCAGTTTGGGTCGTTGAGAAGTGTTTCCCAAAGCTGTCAAATCAAACCATAGTTTACCCTATCTTCCTCCATTATGCAAAGTCCTAGATTCAATAAAAAAGGTTCTGGATTTGTGCACGTGGTCCCAAAGGATTTTCTGTAACGTTAACCCAAGCTATTTCTGGAAGAGGTGGTAAACCAACATCAAGCCTTTTGTACTTTTGGATTCGTAACCAAACATTTACCCGATACACTGAAGTGCACTTATTGCATGGTCCGCTGTGTACAACATCAACACTCGACTCCCAAAGACGGTCACAGCAAAAGTGTTTGTGTTTCTCGACAGTTCAACTTGACAACTGTGGGAGAAAAAAAACCGGAAGTTGTCCACAAGTGGTTCAGTTGAGGCTTTGGTTGTGATGATATTGGCAGTTGGCCTATACTTAAAGTGTGCGCGGGTAAACGTTAACATACAAACTTGTGAGGTCACTTTGGGGTTTCAGTCGACAGTTCTTTTTTTTAAAGATTGATTAGGAATTATGTGCAGGATTGTAGGTTGATTTTAACAATGGTTTGATTGTTGCGGTTCAAAACCATACGCGATGCAATTTCTGTTGTCGCCTAGCGTATTGTAGAGTTTTCGTAAAACCATACGTGATGCAATTTCTGTTGTCGCCTATAGCGTATTGTTGAGTTTCGTATAGGATAGGATCTTATCGTTTTGTAAATTGTGTATTAAAGGCATCGTATACAGGTTTGGTAATTGGAGCCTATTGTTTGTAGTTGTATATATGTACCATAAAACTAAAAATTTCATTTCAAAAGGTGGTAGCGTTTTTGAGATATTGCCGAAAATCTGGAGCGGTTATGTCCACGCAGTAAGAATAATCTGCATTGAAATAGACACTCTGAGAAGCGGTACGCGTAACGCTTCTCAGATTCAAATGTTTTGGGGATAAAAAGTGATATATTTTTCCATAACGGCAGTACTTCGAAGTGAAAAGCTTCTCAAAATGCATTATTCTATCCAAAGGTGCTGTACTTTTTACCAAGTAAGTTTTTATTGCCATTAACTATCAGAGTCATTACCAAACGTGTACGATGCCTTTAATTGTGTTTTAACTGTCATTTTTTTCTCAACGGGCTAAATGCACGACACATTTTCGAAAGAAGCAAAGTCGAACCCGCGCCTGATCTGAACGAGGAGGGGGTTAGGGTTCGAGACTGCCCCGTGTCGCATGTGTAAATCATTGGTCTAAACCGTGTCAATGAAGGGGTAAAACTTAATTAAGAAACTTCAAATTTATGACGTGGTTTTTTCTAGGCAAAGCTTTGGATTACAGGGTTGTAAATCCCATCCAGTGGTTTTATTTGATTTCATACCGTGATTTTGTTTATTCTTTAAGTTTGATTTTCTTTATCACCAACGATCAGTGACGATTTGCTCTGAGAGTATCTGGATCGAATCTTGTTTGAATGCCGTTGAAGAGCGTTAAATTCTGTTTTCTTCGATCTGCATGAATCCATTCAATTAAATCATTAAAACATACGAATCATGAAAACACCTGTAAATTTGATTGGTTTGACCTTGACTTATGTTCGCCGGCTCAGTGAAATTGCTGCTGTTGGTTTACTTATCTTATCAGCAGCACTTTGCCATGATCTTGTTTGGCATATTTATTCGTCTATCTTGCAGACGGTCGTACTGGAAAAGATTAAGGCTCGAGAAAATATGCTAAAAAAGAAACAATGTCAAGCACAGATGACGTTTATTTGTCTTGGTTTGGAAGAATGCCAATTCCTGTTTTTCAAAAGGGTAAAATCAAAATGGCGGCACCATGGAAGTCCGTTGTGTTTTCTTAAAAGTTATTTATGTCTCCATGGCGATGCCTGGGCCCAGTGTTACAGAGCTGCTTAAGCACAAAAAGTAGCTAAGCACAACAAAATTATGCTTACCAGAATGAGGTTATCAGCCAAAATACCATCTCACATGTAGGCTACTATACCTGTGGCTGGTATCCTGCTTTTCTACTTTGCAAAGCAGAAATTGTTTAAAAGCATCGTACACGTTTGGTAATTGGAGCCTATTGTTTGTTTCAAACTTACATAGTTGAAGATACATAGCATCAAACTAACCTGTGAAATTTTCATTTCTAAAGTTGGTAGCATTTTTGAGATATTGCCGAAAATCTGGAGCGGTTAAGTCCACACAGGAAGAGTAATCTGCATTGGAATACACACTCTGAGAAGCGTTAAGCGTAACCGTACTTCGAAGTGAAAAAATTCTCAAAATGCATTATACTATCCAAAGCTGCTGTATTTCTTACCAAGTAAGTTTTTTGTTGCCATCAGAGTAATTACCAAACGTGTACATCTGTACGATGCCTTTAAGCACAAAAAGTAGCTAAGCACAACAAAATTATGCTTACCAGACTAAGGTTACCAGTCAAAATACCATCTCACATGTACTACCTGTGGCTGGTATCCTGCTTATTTTCGCAAAGCAGAAATTGTTAAGCAGTATTTTCTGTTTTAAAGCAGCTCTATGAAATTGGGCCCTGGTAATAATATTTTGATAACCTATACACGGAATCACATCACAGTATCTATTCATCTTGTAAGGTGATTCGATCCAGGCTTGACTCGCTGGATCACTCCTTGAATAAGAACGAACCCAAGAGACCAGTCAATATACGCGTTATTTCCCCCAGGGTGAGAGAAGTGCCAACGTACCCCGTGGCCGCTGACCTCGGGGTGAAGAATCGGTCGTCAAGCGTCAAACAGGAATACAATTAATGGTTGAAAATTATCACTTAAGTTGGATCGAAACTAAGCAATAAAGAAAACATTATTGCCAACAT
Organism: Plazaster borealis; assembly: GCA_021014325.1. Classification (NCBI taxonomy): domain Eukaryota; kingdom Metazoa; phylum Echinodermata; class Asteroidea; order Forcipulatida; family Labidiasteridae; genus Plazaster; species Plazaster borealis. The sequence continues at coordinate 19,973 of JAJGQC010000305.1, forward strand.
CATCTGCTATTTCGAAGAATTGCAATAGTCTTTTTCACTCGAAAGGTTTAAAGGTGTAGATTGGTTTTTGTGAACATAATTTATGGGCCAAATTATCAACAAAGATGCATTAAAAGTAACCTCTGAAAGTTTCAGCTGATTACAAGGTCTTCTGGGTCATGTTGAGAAAATAGCAACAAAACTGTCACGGTATTTCCATCAAGAATCTCTGTCCTTTATCTATGGTCAAATCCATCCACGTTTAGCAAGGTGACAGCAGGTATCAACCTTATCTCCTGCCGAAAATGATTCACAAACGGACACACCACAGAAATTTGATTATTCAAAACTCGCCTGGTTTTGGAGATTCAAATTTTTCGACATGGTTAAATTATTGATTTCGAACCAACCAATTTCGCAGCACCCACCATTACCATCTTTATAAAAAAGTAGGCTTTCGGATAGAAAGTATAAAACTTTGTTTCGGGGTCAATACCAAAGTATGACCCTACCGTTAACACACTTTGTTCATTGTCAGGGAGGGGTCAACTTAAACTGTCTCAAACATGGCAAAGAGGGCGCACATTATATAGTCCATTGTGTTGAGAGGAAGGGAAAGTTAACCTTTTTCCATGCCATGGGTGAAGAAAGCAGTTGGTTTAACTTCAATAACAGACAGCAAGATGAGGAGAATTGATCGGTTGTTTTAATTGCTAATAAAACAGCATCCTGGAGTAATATATTGTACTTATTTTCCCATAAGCCAGATGTAGTTTGTATTCAAAATTTTCTCAGTCAAGTAAGGACTGAACAAGAGTGAAGGAAATGCGCAACTGACTTGACAGCTGACAACGTGAATACAATGCACCGTGGGGTCGGATCTTACCGTGTCCGACCGGAAAACCACGCCGTTTGAATGGCCCGGTTCACCGGTGCATAAACCCATCAATCACACGTCAATCTCCTGGGTCATCCGGTGGCCAAACCCCCCTTGCCAAACACCTTGACAGACAAGGTCAGTTTACCCAGGCAAACAAAAAACACTGAAGAAGATTGTCAACTTTGGAAATAGATGTATTATTCATGATAATTTGCAGAATTCAAAATCCGTCTTTTCAACCAGTTAAAAGGAACAATCTTTTATGTTTTGGTGTGATTTTTCCACATAGGTCTGCACAGTGGGGATCAAACTCTTGAAGTTAAGGTCAGTTTGAGCTTTGCATCTTTGCATGTATGCAAAGTTCAAACTGACCAATGACCGTTATTTGCTTCTCTATGCTCAGATGGATTCCCTTGGCCTGTGGCTAATGAGGTCAAGGTTCAGAAAGTTGCAATAAGTGACGGTGGTTTATGAAGGAAGAGATTAATCCCTTCCCTTGTTTATTTTCATGCGTGACAAGTTTATTTACTAAGTGCTTTTAAGAAGTGCTTAATTGTCCGATGTGAGTTTGGAAGGGTCGAATTTGAAACCGGAAGTATACGAGGTGAAACGTCAGTAACGCGGGTTTGGAAAAAAATCTGGAGGCGTTGGTGATTAAAGGTATTATACAGAATTGGTAGAGCTGACAAAATAGTCGCAGACAATGTTCATGTTTTGTGGGATTAACCATTATACATGAAATAACAAATCTGTGAAAATTTGGGCTTAAAGGCACTGTACACGTTTGGTAATTACTCAAAATATATATTAGCATAAAAACTGACTTGGTAACGAGCAACAGAGAGCTGTTGATAGTATAAAACATTGTGAGAAACGACTCCCTCTGAAGTAACGTAGTTTCTGAGAAAGAGGTAATTTCTCACTAAAATAATAAAAACTAATTGCAAGAAGTTTTTATTCCTATCTGAAAGCACACAAATTTGTACAACAAGGGTGTTTTTTCTTTCATCATTTTCTTGCAACTTCGATGACCAATTGAGCCCAAATTTTCACAGGCTTGTTATTTTATGCATATGTTGGGATACACCAAGTGAGAACACTGGTCTTTGACAATTACCAAACGTGTACGATGCCTTTAATCCGTTGTCAGGAGAAAATAGTGCAAAACCATGCACAACTTTCAGCTGAAAACACATTGTCCTTAATTTTGGTTTTAACAACCGAAATCAGCTGCTGCGGGTTTTTTTTTTGGTTTTCAGAAAAAGACTTCATTTCAGAGGGAAATATTTCACAGACAATGGTTCTAGTATGAACTTTAAAAAACATAAGCTTTCAGACTAAAATTAAACAATGATGTTTTTATCCTTATCAATCCTGTTTATACCTTTGAAGGTAGGAGTGTCGTAGATTTGTTTTTGTCAACGTAATGCTGATTTGTAAAAATATTATACAAAGACACCTGTGAAAGGTTCAGCTGACTGCAGTGTCTACTTGTTGAGAAAACAGCAAAAAAATGTCCGAGGTATCTTCATCAAGAACGTCGAACCCATCCACGTTTAGCGCGGGTGACGCGGGTACCAACCGCATCGCCGGCAGCAGCATTCAAAAACGGACACCACGGAAATTTGAATCTCCAATACTCGCCTTGAGTTGAGATGTGGAGATTCCAAATTTTCAGACAAACTTTTATTGATTTCTAATCAACGGGGGCATTTCAGATGAATAAATTTTGCAGGATGCTTACCACCATTACCATCTTTATAGCAAGTAGGCTTTCGGATAGAAATTACATCTTTTTATTTTCGGGGTTATTAAAGTGACCCTACCTTTAAATGGTCCACGTTTTTAAAAGAGTTGCTTGGTTTTCTCAAAGAGATAAAAATAAACCACAAATGAAGCTGAAAGAAAAGCAATCTTTCCGGTCCTTGATGTAGAACAAAAAGATAAGAGTGGTAATTTGCATGTCTGTTATGGTCTAGTCTGGTTCGGGAACCTATATAGCCACCTCTGGTAATCATTATACCACTGGTAGTAGCACCCGCCTCCGGATGTGGTTCATCCGTATCGCTATGACAATGGATCTGTAATTAACTTGTTGTTTTTAAAGCATGTGTATTGTTATCGGAATGGCCGGAACAAAAGGATTAACAGAGATTAAAGGGTAGTGGGTTCAGTAAGTGTTAAACATGACGTCAATTGTTTACAAAAAATCCAAGGTTGGAGCAAGAATGGCGTAAATCGTACGCTTGTAAGGTGACTCAGGTCCAATTGATCCAATTTTCCAATAGATAGAGTCCTTATGAATGTGGGGGGGGGGGGGCGATTACAAGTCTCTATCCTCACGTTAGGTGTAAAATGCCACTGTGTTTGATACCCATTCAAGTGCAATTATTGATTGTCAAAATCCCAAAACGTTCAATGACGTCACATTTAAAATTATGGTCTGTACATTGTTCTACATGTATAATGCATTTTGAGCACCTTTTCACTTCGAAGTACTGCGGTTATGGAAAAAATATATCACTTTTTACCCCCAAATCATTTTGAATCTGAGAAGCGTTACGCTTCTCAGAGTGTGTATTCCAATGCAGATTATTCTTCCTGCGTGGACTTAACCGCTCCAGATTTTTGGCAATATCTCAAAAACGCTACCACCTTTTGAAATGAAATTTTCACAGGTTAGTTTTATGGTATATATCTACAACTATATATAGGTTTGAAACAAACAATAGGCTCCATTTACCAAACGTATTCGATGCCTTTAAAGGCATCGTACACGTTTGGTAATTACTCAAAATATATATTAGCATAAAAACTGACTTGGTAACGAGCAACAGAGAGCTGTTGATAGTATAAAACATTGTGAGAAACGACTCCCTCTGAAGTAACGTAGTTTCTGAGAAAGAGGTAATTTCTCACTAAAATAATAAAAACTTCCTGCAAGAAGTTTTTATTATTCTATCTGAAAGCACACAAATTTGTACAGCAAGGGTGTTTTTTCTTTCATCATTTTCTTGCAACTTCGATGACCAATTGAGCCCAAATTTTCACAGGCTTGTTATTTTATGCACATGTTGGGATACACCAAGTGAGAACACTGGTCTTTGACAATTTCCAAACGTGTACGATGCCTTTAAAGAGGGTCTCCAAGGTCAAATTCAGTTTTGTGACACACTCATCTTCCAATAGATTGAGTCCTCATGAAATGGGGAAAAAATTACAAGTCTCTAACCTCACGTAAAAATGGTGTAAAATATTGTTTATCTGTTTTCTTAACTGATTTGTCATTGACAGATTGTCAGGCAATGTACTCGATAGATGACAAAAACATTTCCGTTTCCACTTGCTTGCGGTTTTCTGCTTTTACACCGATATAATATCGACAGACAATTCATCTTTTCCAAGAATTAAAAAACAATGGTCGAACCCCTTTTTAATTTTAATCAATCTAAACAATTGCATAGTGTAGGCTTAGTATACTGCCAAGAAGAGAATATACAGCATGCAGGTCATTTTATCGAACACTGATTTTAAAATAAATACAATACTTGTTCATTAGGCCTGTTAGACTCAAATGAAACAAAGGCTATTATGGAGGCTTATTCAATAGACCATGAACACGACATCAAAAGAGCCACAGAGCCTGGACTTCAGGTAGGCACGATTTGTAAATGGTCCATTATGAAAGACAATTTGTTATTAATTTGTTTTACCGTTGGCTATTATTTAAAATTGTTCACTTCTCCGTACTGTAGTTTCCTGGCCAACTCTTTTAGTAAATTCGGCATTGTATGTTTCGTGACAACATAATAACAGGCTCAAATCTTGAGCTCAAAGGATTATTTTTGAGACTGATAAGCTTGGAAGTCGGCGTATTCAATTGGCAAAGAGGCCCCTAACTGTAAACAAATTAATCAAATTTAGGAGTTAATTCTTTAAACGCATGGTACTTCATTGGTGGAACCTTTGGTGTGAGGCTTGTGGTTTGATTTAAGATTTACCAATAGAATAGACTGCCGAGGGTGGCACTTGGAGCTAACCCATTCTGCCGGAAATCAGTTTATTTTTGCATCCAGTCCCCCTGGCCAGTTTATCCCAATCAAGAGAAAGTATGGTTTGGGCTTAAAATAGCTGTCAGTAATTGTGCACGTGAAAATATTGGAGCGTAT
>JAJGQC010000306.1:0-50000 GCA_021014325.1 Plazaster borealis
CTTCCTTGACCTTCAGATCTTCTTGAAAGAGGCGAACTTGCCATCACAGATGATCAAGCCTGTAGATTTCTATCAGTGGTGATGTAAAGAGTCTATAAAACAGAAATATAATTTCCTATTTAGTCCAAGAGTTTCCATCTACTCTATAGACCATGTGACCTTTGTTTACAATAAGTGTAACCTTGTACATTATTGGGCCTTTCTACCAGGCAAGATACTGCACTGGTCATATGGGAAAGTTTTCATTTTGTGTCATAATTTCCACATAAATCCAAAAGTTTTAAAAGTAACAGCTGAACAAGTTTTGAGATGTGCCCCTTTCATCATATCAAAAGTTGATAAAAATTAGACAGTGCAATCTCCATAAAATATAAGTTTTAATGTTTTCTTCCATTGGGCTGTGTAGAAATCGTGTCTGCAGGAAGTCCAGGCTCTGTGGCTCTTATGTAAACATGTGATGTCACAGGTCACATCGTCTATATATTGTCATCTAATTACTTGATTTTCATACCATCTCATCCAAGTTCCCCATGTACTGTTTGTACGTTGTATTTCTGCAAATTGTCTCTGTTGTGTCTTCCTTTTATTTTATTTTATTTGGGGTTGAACAAAGAAAAATTGACTAGAGCGAGATTTGAACCAACGACCTCCGGTTTAACGTGCCGGCGCTCTACCAACTGAGCTATCTAGCCCTATGTTGGCAGTCTCCCTATTTTGTCAATATCTTTGTTCGGGGTGCCAGTCAGAAGCCATACAACCGTTAGCTGCCGTGTTTCCCTTGTGGTTTATAACTTGATATTTAATTTTATTTGTACAAAAATATACACTTCATTTTTTCACAAGAAAATATTTTCTTACAAAAAATTCATAGTAGAACATTTTTATAAATGAGTATATATTTTGACATGTACATCCTTAAACAATGTATACATCTCATGCCCTGCATTCAATAAGAATGTTTATCCTAAGAAGAGAATTGTCTTGGAAGTGGTTACCATGTATGCTGAATTCACGCCTTATCTTGACACCTCATCTTCTATATCCATTGCCAATCATTAGCCAGGGCACTAGGGAGGAGCGCCGTTTCACAACTCCACGATGCTCTGTACGGTCTCCATCATTAGCTCCGTGATATACGACGTTATGATTTCACTTATCGTTCGTTTCCATTTAGTCAATTAGGATTGGAGTAGTCTCAGTCATTATGATAACACTTGAGAAGAGTTGATTTGAAATCCACTGTGCATCTTTATTATTTATTTATTTTATTTTATTACACTTCACACTGGCAAAACACTAACAGTTATTATGACTATGACTGAGAAAATATAAATAATATTCAGAATTGTATACAAATTAATATCAAGCCAGTGAGTGGCAAGGAGGAACAGGTGACCAGCACCTCTACAAGGCCGTCCTACCACAAAATTTGTCAACAAATACCCCGCCCTTCAGATTACCCCCCCCCCCCAAAAAAAAAAAAAAAAACCCTGAAAACCAAAACAACAAAACAACAACAACAACAACCGAAAAATACCAAAACGCGTTGAAGCTGAATAAACATTAAGAATTTTCATCATTCAAGCAATATTTTGTAGACCCATAAAATTCATTTATTGTTCTAAGGCCATTCCAGAGGGAAGAGCAGTTAATTAAAAACACCTATAGTGGAAAAAATGCCATATATGTATTTTTTTCATACATTTTATGTGAATGTGTATTCTTTTCTCAGTTTGACTCACCAAACAAACTTGCAAGCTATGAAATATTCATCCAGCGATTGTGTGCTTTTTCAATAATACATGCAGTTCAACAGACAAATCCAGAAAGCTGCATGAGCTGTAGTACTAGTCAGAGAAAATTTGTTCCCATACCCTGCATTGTGGACCTAACGTGTCAAATTGTGCTGTAGTTCCCCTCGGTAATATATTTTTTTTCAGTCGCAGCAAAATGACATGTATTAACATGTATTGTGAATTATTCATTTCTACATTGTGTGCTTTTCAAATAAAAAGTAAATACTCTTTTATGCCGTCGTCTATACACCTGTGGTGGGTTTGACAGTTGGGTGATCACTATGCACACAATCCCCCCTTAATATCAACCATTCGTCCCTCATTCATCGCACCATACCACTATAGAACTAAACACAGTACCCAATGCTTTCAACCCTAGCCACCCAGAAGTAATGCCCGCCAGTAATGCCCGCCAGTAATGCCCGCCAGTCCCCAGGTGACTGGGCCAAATTGATCCTTGTAGATTTGTCAGTGAGAAATTGGAAGTGCGCCTCTAATCCAAGGCCATTTATAAAATTAATATCGGAGTAAACTCGAAGAGTCTCTGGGGAGAAGGAGATTGAGAACTGTCAGGGCATGTTAGGGTTTGGTCTTTGTCCATCTTTGGTAGATGTAGTCGTCTTATGACGGGTCTGGTTCATGGCCACAATGGTTATGTAATACTCTTCCTTTTGCAAATTAAGCGAAATCAGGGCTCGAATTGGGGGGGATTCGCAAGACTGCAGGGCTTGTTGCTTAAAATGTTTACAGGAAGTTTTTTTGAAATGAGAAAAAAATGCTGACGCAGTTTTACATTGGAACTGTTTTAGTTTGAACAAGCACTAAGAGAAGATCGAGCTCATTTGTATTATGGATAAATATTCTTCAATAATAAACAGATTATTAGAGATTCTTTTTTTTTTGACTGAAAGTCAACATTTGAACAAAATCATAAGACATCCGGACTTGTCCAGTCATGGGATTACTGGCCCAATGCCAAAATCACTGGCCTTGGACCTGCGGTCAAGGGTAAATTTTGAGCCCTGAAAATGAAGCCATGTATTCAAATTGACAGTTTTGCATTTTTTCGCTTTGACTATTATCAGCGTTCTCTCTTAACAGTGGTCCGCTGGCCAAATGCCAGTTAAAACACCAGAGGACCAGTCAGAATTCTGTCCAACTAATCCGGCAGGCTAGTTGATTGCTTGCCACTGCTACACGAAAACTAGTGATTGCTCATATTGCTTACAAATCACATAGTCCCATGCTAGTATATGTTGAAAAGAAACTCCAATTACGGACCATTGGTAATGGAAAATCTGGCTGATCAGCGAAATGACAAGCTAACTGGTCCTGCTGGCTAGCCGCTGATACAGTTAAAGTCACCCTGCAGGTTTCAGTTTGTGATGAAGATTATAGAGCACCAAAGACGCAAGATGGCGAACTGGAGCTCCATATTGTTGGAACGTGAAATTCGCTGACGGCTGACGGCATGGACAGTTCGGGACCGGTGAAAAACCTCGTATAAACGTCGACTGTACACTGTCCTAGGATTGCATTGGATGACGCCCGAATACGAAAACGCATCATATTGATCAGGTACCCAGACGTAATGTACAGGGCCAGACTACATATTTCTCTTCAAATATCCCGCGCCTCGATTGACGTCACGAACAGCGCCATGTAAACGGGGGCCTATTTTTAAATTTGTAATTAAAATAAAAACACAATTTTTTAACCTTAGTTAAAGGCACCTGGCAGTGGTATTTTGTCAAAATAAAGCTTTTGTCGTTAATATATACATTTTTATGAGTGGAATGTGAATAAACAATTAACTAAGGTTAAAAAATTGTGTTTTTATTTTAATTACAAATTTAAAAATAGGCCCCCGTTTACATGGCGCTGTTCGTGATGTCAATCGAGGCGCGGGATATTTGAAGAGAAAATGTGTAGTCTGGCCCTGTACATTACGTCTGGGTACCTGATCAGTATGATGTGTTTTCGTATTCGGACGTCACCCAATGCAATCCTAGGACAGTGTACATTCAACGTTTATACGAGGTTTTTCACCGGTCCCGAACTGTCCCATGCGCGTTTCTATGTCTTAAAAAACGGAAGATACGAGCACGGTCATAACGAGAACACGGATAATACGAGGTATTCTAGCGGCCCCGTGATGACAAATCGGATCGGCCTGCCGCGGCGCGGCATACAGCTCAAGTCGATCCGAACACCAGAAACATGTTCGCTGCAGCGCTGAAAACGTTGAAAACGTTGTCGGACCGGACAACTTTGCCCTCGTTAGCCTGACTTTCGATGCCCATAACTGCCTATATTTGGGATCTGCAGGAAACAAATGCTAACTGACACCATCTTTAGTCGTTTTGCTGCATCCAGTAGCAATACACCTGGTCGGCATTGCCGGAAAAATGCACGAAAAATCCTTTTTGGGGGATAACAAAACGAAACGTACAAGCTCACTACTTGCACGTAAATGCAGGCAAGTTCGAGGGGGGTCGATGTTCGATCGCGGCGAAGTCTGCCTCGATTGACGTCACAAAAAGGGATGGGCGGAGTCACTCTCAAACAACTTTATCAATTTTTTTAACATATAAATCGTGACAAACAATTACTCAAAAAATTGTTTTATTGTTAATATACATATATTCTTCTGGTAAAAAAAATAAAAAAACTATTTCCAGGTGCCTTTAATTGTTTATTCACATTCCACTCATAAAAATGTATATATTAACGACAAAAGCTTTATTTTGACAAAATACCAGTGCCAGGTGCCTTTAAGGACAAACCTTGCATATGCCATATTGCTGAATCACTGTCTGGTTAAAAGCCACAGCCATAAGCTTTAGCCATAAGCCATAGCCTTAAGTCACAGCCTTAATTCACAGCCAAAGGTGCTTTATTCAAATGTGAGGCTAGATGTGGACTATTCTTCAGTCGTTGGAAGACTACTTTTAATGAGAGGCAACTAACCGGATTTTCTTTGAGAACAAAACCCACTCTGGGTGTTCGTTCGAAAATAATAATAATAATAATAAGATTTGATTGTACACATTGATTGATACTCTAAGGCTTAACGTTGTCATTACCTTCAAGTCTTGTAAGTAGATGAGTGCAAAATCATATGGAAGTTAAGTCAGTAAATGGGGGTAAAATTAAGACTTTCATTGATTGAAACGTTTAGGATAATTGAATTATTCTTTTAACCACACATGAGCGGTCTTCCGAATCGATATTTTTGTCCATCGATATTTAACACACAGCTGGTATTTTGGTGTGTGAGATCGCCAGTTGTGTGTATAGCTTATATCCAAAGGTGAATAAATGTGTTTGTGTACACACAAGTACGATTGCCACATAACTAAACGAATTCAATGATTATTAAAAATAAATTTATTACAATTTATTATTATTATTATTATTATGGTTTATTATTAAAAACAGATACATGGTTGGCAGCCACAGGCTGAAATAACCTTGTTTACAAGTAAAAATTCATTAAAAAGTGCACTCATTTAGAGCATCTAATATAAATATTACATGAATTATACGGCATTTACAGCACAAAACACCAGTCATATTTCATTTGGCAAAATGACCATTATTGTGGGGGTTTTTTCATTAAAAAGTTGTTTAGCCCAATTACTGAAAGCTTTCAGATCAAATTTAATACTGCAATCTTTAAGAAAATGTTTTACCTGTAATCAAGCAATAATCGTTGCAAGTGATTATCAGGAACTAGGCGCTGTGGAGCGCGTCGTCAGCGAAGCTTTTTCCCCGCTTCCTGCTAGTGATTGTTTGTGTAAATTTACTCGGTCTGTTTCAATGGTGCCATTGTTTGATTGCTTGGCTATTAAGCCTGTGCCATGTAGGGTTAGGCACACACTCTTAACTCTTGATCAACTATTGTGTGGCTGTGGTTTTGGGACAGTGGTTCTTGCATCTGTGATGAGACAATATAATAGAGCCAGTATCCTGACCTGTACTTTTTAATTTTTTATCCAGTCAGGGTTCTCCCCAGGATTTCAAAACTAGGGGGGGGGGGGCACTCTTGAACCAAATTTTGGAAGTTTACCCAAAGCACGATGAATTTAAAGGGTGTGTGTACAACATTGGTAAGAATGAAAACATAAATGCTCACAGATTTGCACATAACTTACATGGTATAAAGATGGTCATTGTAGAAAAATTCCCTTGAAATAGTTTTGCTTGAAATGCCATAGTTTTTACGAAATGAATAAAATAATAGTATTTATCCTGCAGGATAAATTCCGATGTTTGAAAAAAAGTTAAAACACTGTAGGTTTTTTTTCACTGTTTTCTCATGACTCCGAAGACTGATTTAGCTTAAACTTTCACAGGTTTGTTATTCCATGTATAAATGTTGGGTCAAATCGAGTTTGGATACAGGTCTTTGGCAATAGACCTTTATCATGCTGCCACCATCTCGGTCTTGTTCCTTGTATCCAATACCAGCAGTGAATAATAACATTCTTTGTACAAAAAGGAACCAGACTATTTTTTCTTCCAGCCTCGGTTCGGTTACAGTGAGTTGAATGGGAGAAAAACAAGATGGCCGCACCATGATAAATGTCTATTACCAATGTTGTACACACCCTTTAAACAAGGTCCTTGGAATGTTTTTTACTTGACCAGTGTTTTTCTTCAGTTTCAAAAGCTCTAACTGCAATCTGGGACATTCGCCCTATTACTTGCATACATTGTACATGGTGCATTCGCTCTTTTCTATTGATGTTAGTGTTTACACCTAGTTTGTAAATTTATTTCTGCAGGCAAAATAAATTTAACACATGGAGATGAACCATACATACTGCGCTGTTTTTATTTCTCTTATTGATCTACATGTTTGTAGTTTTATTTCTTGTGTAAAGCTACACTGTACATGTATTATCATAACTCTCCTACATTGTATAGATCAAAGGGTAAATTTCAAGACCGTACATTAACAAGAACAATCATCAAAATCAATAAATGCAAATTATTTCAGGAAATCTCTTGTGTTTGTAGCCGTTGAATAGGATTGAGAACAAGGATAGCATGGGTCCAGAGTAAATACAGACAGTGAGTGTTCATCAAGGACATTGCCAGTGATGTCTTAGCAATTATCTTGCATCCACAAGACACAGTTGAGATGCCTCCGACTGTCACATCTTAGACATTCCTTGGTTTGGATGTAATGAAACGAGTTTACTTCAAGCCTCAAACCAACCCACAATAATTAAATAAAGGTCTGTGATTTATTTCTGGTAAAAATTGAAGGACCAAGTAATTTAATTTAGTTTTCTTTTGCTTTCTTGAAACCAAATGAAATTAAAATTGCAAATTTTGTACACTTTGCAATCTTTTAAGAAAAATCTGAAGGGAAAATAAAAATCAGCAACCATATACATTACCAGTAACTTAAATGTGGTTCATATTTAAAGGCACCTGGCAGTGGTATTTTGTCAAAATAAAGCTTTTGTCGTTAATATATACATTGTTATGAGTGGAATGTGAATAAACAATTAACTAAGGTTAAAAAATTGTGTTTTTATTTTAATTACAAATTTAAAAATAGGCCCCCGTTTACATGGCGCTGTTCGTGACGTCAATCGAGGCGCGGGATATTTAAAGAGAAAATGTGTAGTCTGGCCCTGTACATTACGTCTGGGTACCTGATCAGTATGATGCGTTTTCGTATTTGGACATCACCCAATGCAATCCTAGGACAGTGTACAGTCGACGTTTATACGAGGTTTTTCACCGGCCCCGAACTGTCCATGCGCATTTCTATGTCTTAAAAAACGGAAGATACGAGCACAATCTTAATGAGAACACGGATAATACGAGGTAATTTAGCGGCCCCATGATGACAAATCGGAGCGGCGCGGCGCGGGATACAGCTCAAGTCGATCCGAACACCAGAAACATGTTCGCTGCAGCGCTGAAAACGATGTCGGACCGGACCACTTTGCCCTCGTTAGCCTGACTTTCGATGCCCGTAACTGCCTATATTTGGGATCTGCAGAAAACAAATGCTAACTGACCCCATCTTTAGTCGTTTTGCTGCATCCAGCAGCAATACACCTGGTCGGCATTGCCGGAAAAATGCACTAAAAATCCTTTTTTTTTGGATAACCAAACAAAACGTACAAGCTCACTACTTGCACGTAAATGCAGGCAAGTTCGAGGGGGGTCGATGTTCGATCGCGGCAAAGTCTGCCTCGATTGACGTCATAAAAAGGGATGGGCGGAGTCACACTCAAACAACTTTATCAATTTTTTTAACATATAAATCGTGACAAACAATTACTCAAAAAATTGTTTTATTGTTAATATACATTTACTCTTCTGTAAAAAAAACTAAAAAACCTATTTCCAGGTGACTTTAAAGGCCACAATTTGGTCATTTGTGGGGGGGGGGGGAGGGTTGTAAACAAGCTGTTGAAATTTGGCAATATTTGTAAAACTTTGATTAGATACCTGGCAACAAGATTTTTTATAGATGAAAAGAAAAAAGAAGAAAAAACCGTGGTGAATCATCTGAGAATTTTGATAGTAGTTAAGTTCTGTAATAGGCCTATACTTTGCTGTGGGAATACTGGATGACATCAGAGAAATCTGACATGACGAAAATGAAGACTGGTTGTCTCCCTCCCCCTCGTTATATTAAAAAGCCGGCCAGGATTGAGAACTTGGCCTTTTCAGTGGGGAAATTAAACAAGGACAGAAATCTTATTAAATGAATCACACGGCTTGATTTGGCGTGAAGTTACATACAAATGTAGATGGATCATGCAAGGATATAATATGCCCAACTTGACATTTTGCCCGGATTGGGTAGCAAACGAAATTCGCCTAAACTCAGGAAAGACACGTTATTATTGAATTTTGACATTTCAAGTGCTTCGAATAGAAAGGTCTGACATTTGGGTCCTTTGTAGAATTGTTCTACAAAAGAAAAAATAGATTTGAGGTTTTTTTTGTATGCCTTCCACTGACAAAGCTGGATGTGGTTCCCAGGACTAGTGAAAGAATTGCGAAAAAATAAACGCTGTGCTGTGAATACATCATTGAATGTCAAAGAGCAGAATTTGTTTGGGTGTAAATTTGTTGTGATGTTATTGTTGTCGTGATGTTGTTGTGGTGATAGTTGCTACAAATGTCCCCAGAATATCACCCCTGTTTAACTCACCAGTCTCACGAAGGTAAACCATCCCCCATGACCTGGTCTTCGCTCTGCAGTGAACGATTTCCCTTGTATGTATAGCTATAGCATAGCAAAATGCTACACAAAATGTATCAGTTGCTACAAAAACTCATCATTTGCTACTCAATAATTAGCATTCAGTGTGCACAAAACTTGTTGTCTAACTATTTCACTTTGCAAAATAAATTGCTGGACGAAATCATTACCTGCTCTGGTTCAGAGAATACACTCCTGGTGGTTCCGAGAGTGCTCCCTGCAAACTCATTGCTCGGTTGATAAATTTTCAAAGCAATTTTATCGTAGAATCTCTACGAATTTGAGACCTAGTCCCTTTCCTGCAAACACTGACATTAGTCAAAGTTCCAGGGCCAAATTAAATGGCACTCTTTACCAAAAGCCAAAAATCAGTGTTTACGGTAAAAAAAAAAAATCATGTGACAGCTTGTGCTCATGCAAGCTTTGCAATAAAACATTTTTCGCTTTGTAAATAAAGCAAAGCATGGTTTCAGACCGAAGGCACATTCAGAGATAATAAAAACCCATAAAATTTGGCCCCAGCACAGCATTAATGTTTCACAACTGTTAAAAAATAAAGCCAATTAACCTCAAATGGCACCTGTGGTTTTGTCTAGCACTGGGGCTAAATGGATGTGTAATCCATACCCCCTATCCCATCATATTTTAACAACCTTTGGAATTGATGTTGACAGCATTATTGCTCAGTGGGGAGTCAAGCTGGTAAATAGAGGTACTCTGGGGGGTCACTGCAAAGTGTCTAGCTCCCCAAAATAAAGCGTTTAAACTGTGATCAACAAATCAGCAACTGTTTTGGCAGTAGGGGTTGTGTTTGGAATCTGCTGTTCCTTGCTCTATGGAATCTGGTAGGCTACATGGGAGTCTTTCTTTTTCCTGGTGCATCTTATTTGATACTTCAAATGATTTTGACTTGCCTCATGTTAACTGCGAAAGTCTTATTATAGTTGAACATTTCTGGAAACTTCAGTTTCCCTCTGACAATTCATTAACTTGTAACACACAATTTTGTTAGTTCAAAACATTGGAAAATACATGGGACTTGAATTTCGGCTTTCGGACATTTTTTATTTATTTTTAAATCTTTTTGTTCTCTGTTTGTTCACTTTTATTAATAATAGTAAATAATAGTGGCTTCTCATATAGCGCTCAAATCCGTCACTCAGTGACGCTCATGGCGCTCCAACATTCAGTATTTTTCCTGCAAGGTATGTGGAGCTAAGTTTTGAAGTATGAGGCCCTTTTCCTTCATAGCACCATATAATGGTTTACAAGGTGCTGTATTACTTTTTAAAGCTTTTTGTACTTTCAAGATTATCCCTCAGTGAAACATCTGTCAGTGTAAACATGAGTCTGTTTAGATACCAGCAAAAAAAAAATCCAATCGTTGCTATACCTCTATAGAGGTGTAGGTTGAACATTAATAGCGATCATTCATTTATAGCAAACATCCCCCCCACACCAATCTTTCTCTGACATTTCGTTCCTCAGCATCCACCAATCATTGTCTGTCACTCATTCAAATAAACAAACTCATCCAGAACGCAGGTCAACCCCAGGTCACACTGGTAGAAAACACCTTATAATGTAAACACATTCCTTGTTATGAACAGTTTGCAATGTATGCTTAACACCTATTTTTGTAAAATGCCCACGGTGATCACGTAGCCACTTCTATTTTTTTGGAACACCTGCAGTTGAAAAGGGAAAATGAATAATTTGTTTTTAAGTAAGTTTGAAGAAGTCTCATGATAATCCTTGACAACATCCAAAGAGAATCAAAAGCAAATGTTACAATTTGAAGGCATGCAGTTTTACTGATTCTTGTAAAATGTTTACCCCTTGCCTTGTCTGTTTGCTCTCTGCCTCTATTAATGTATTCATGTATTTCCACTTGACTGCTTTTGTTACACTTATTATACCTGTTCATGTGTGTTGTCTTGTCATTTAGCCTTCAAGACAGACTCTGCTAGGGTAGAAACGTCAGGCCATTAACTATTGTTTGCTCTTGTAAAATGTGTTAGACTGATCATACGAGGGACTAATGAATTCTAGTTGGTTAAATTGTCTGCTCAACTCTAAGAAGAAGCTTTAAAAACTGAGATATCTTAAATCATCAGGTTTAAATGAAGTATGTTGCCCTTCAGATACTGATCATGTACCTACTGATGACATGAATCCAATTATGGCAGGTCTTTGCTGAGTGGAAAGTTAAAGAGCACCGAACTCAAGCTCTGGTGTTTCTAATCAGCAGAGTGTGGGTTTGATTCCCGGTCATGGCACTTGTGTCCTCGTGAGCAAATAAAGTTTACATTATTGCTTCGTCCTTACGGATGGACGTAAAGCCGTAGATCCCGTGTGTTTGAGTAATGCACGTAAAAGAACCCAGTTACATTTATCACGAAGAGAAGGGGTTTGCCCCGGTGTTTTTGGCAGTGGCTGCTGAGTGTGCCGCAGCACCTTGTAAACCACTAGAAGGTGCTACTTATGGGTCTCTTAGTTCAAAACAGAGCTCTGCTTATCCTGTTGACAAACAAGTAGTGAGCGCTTTCGTACGCCCCTAGGGGTGTGATAAAGCGCAATTTCAGAACCCAGTATTATTATTATTATTAACAATCATACTCAAAATACACAGAATATTTTGAGTTTCTTTTTACAAGTTTCCAAATTCCAACCTGTATGATTGATCCTTAGTTCTGGATATTCTGGGGGAAAAAACCCTGTTCAATGCCACCTTTCAAATTGCAGCCAAAAATGTGTTTAAATATGTATCTAGTTGGCATAAGGACAGTCACCTTAGTGATGAATTCCAATGCAGTCCATTAATTACAAGCTCGGAGACAGATTTCTTAGCCTGCCTCAACAGGGCCAGCCAAGTGAGACCGATAAATGTGCTATAGCATGATCCAACGTGACAATTTTGTACAAAGACTTATAGGCATATACATGTACCTTTCTTTAGATACAGCGTTCATGCTCGCTGGGGCAGGGCCGAGCTGTGACCTGCTTAATAGCGGGGTATGCACTTTCTTGGTTCATTGTTTCCAATCTCAAGGGAAAGTAAAACGATCCATATTTGTGAAATCAACACAGACGCTTGTGAATAATTTACTGTGAGGATGACTTTTTGAGAATTGTTGTTTTTTTCTTGGATTTAAAATCGTCTCCTTCTTGAGAATCTGCACTTTCTTTTTATGGTTCTCTTTGAGGAATTATGCGTACATCTATCGGTTTTCTTAAAAGGTCAACCTTTGTATCTTTCTTACCAGAGCTTTCTTATTTACTTATTGATTGATTGATTTTGTATTTATTTATTAACTATTACTTTTATTTTTCTTTGAGGGGGGGGGAGGGCTGGAAAGATTGCATACATGTAGTAGGCTCTTTCTAATCACTTCACACAAACTTTGTTTGTCAACAAACTTGACAAGTGATGTCAGAAATTTTGACACTTCAAGTGTTAAAACTAATTAAATTGATGTTCCTTAATTGAGAATGTGGATCAAGACATCGGATAAACGCTGCCTCTGTGGGCTCCAGGGGGACACTGCAGTGTTGTTTTTAACCTTTAATTACTCCTTAAGACGTTTACAGCGCAACCCAACACCTTTCCTCCTGCAGTTCTTATTCGAGCAGATGGTGGATCTTATTTTCACAACGTCTTAAGTTAAATGACTTGAGAACTCAAGCAGCTATAGTGAGATTACTGTCTTGGAATCCGACGTAATTCTTCCCCCTCTGGGACAATCCTCGGACAATGCCTTTCCCTCTCCTGGGCTGTTGATGTTTAATATTCTGGATTTCCTGGGATTTCAGACCATAAATCCACCTCCAAAGCGCATCATTCTCGTGAAACTCCTAAACAGTTGTGGCTGCGTGTTGGTTTAACGGACTCGCCGGGAAATTGGCTCTCTGTGTGAAGACAACTTAAAGTAAACACCACGGTGCTGGAGATGCCTAGATTGATTCTCTTGTCTTGGTTGTCACGGTAACCCACGGCAGATGGGGGTGCGTGTTGGTGGAAGTCTTTCTTTTTTTTCTTTCTTTTTTGGCAAATGGGGGATTTATCCAGCCCATGGGTGGTGGGTTGAGCGGGGAATTTGTACTGAGATTTGAGGGGGGTTTGATGACAAATTGCTACCTTGCCTGGAGGGATAGTTGGAACTCTAGGCAAGCATGACATCATGATGACATTATGAAGAGGTGTTGTCTTTTGATTTTACGGAAGCATGACTCACATAATCCAAGACATTCTGGAGGGCTCAACTCCCTCCCCCCCAAAAAAAAAACTCTTCAGTTTGACAAGTCAAAGTGCATACTAATGTACTGAATATGTAATTTTTTGCATAGTCCAATGATCTTCAACCATACAATCATTTTGAAGTTTAAAGGGTCTGTATACGTTTGGTAATGACTCTGAAAATTAATGGCAATAAAAACCTACTTGTTAAGAAGTACAGCAGCTTTGGATAGTTTAATGCATTTTGAGAAACTTTTCACTTAGAAGTACTTCGGTTATGGAAAAATATATCACTTTTTATCCCTAAAAATTTGAATTTGAGAAGCGTTACTAACAGTCACGTTTATCAGATTGTGTATTCCAATTGCAGATTATTCTTCCTGCGTGGACATAACCGCTCCAGATTTTCGGCAATTTCTCAAAAACGCTACAACCTTTCGAAATGAAATTTTCACAGGTTAGTTTTAGGGTATACATCTTCAACTATATAGGATTGAAACAAACAGTGGGTTCCAATTACCAAAAAACTAATTTGCCAAGACTTAGGGTATGCAGAAAACTGCGTCTGGTACTTGGTGTCCAGCCATTGAGAGGTTCATATAACGTTCCTGATTTGTAGAGAACCAGGCCAGGATAGATGGGTCATAAATCTTTAGAAAATGGAAACAGAGTACAGGTCTACAAGGTTGGCCAAATGACTCCATTGCCATGGCCCAGATATATAAAAGAAACCACTCACAAACACTTGACCCGAAAGTCAAGCTTGCTTATCAGCAGAACTAATCTGAGCAAGACTTTGCAATATCGCCGTCTTTTGTTACACCTGAGTCTGAAGTCGCTGTTCTTCATTCGTTGTACGGTACGACTTGGTAGAGCGCTGCATGTGTAGTCTCTGTGATTTGACCATGGCATGACCTGCAGCTCAGGACATAAATTAAGCAAAGATACAGTAGCGTTTACAAGAGCTTCCAATCTATTGAGGAAGCTCATTCCATCCAGTTTTATTACCACCTCATGAAATACTGAACAGTTTGTAATGTAAGGCATTCTTTAACCAAGTCACCGTCAATCAGGATGACTGTTGGTATTGATTGCTTTTGTGGTTACTCTAATTAACTTGATTATTATTAATTAAAGAATTTCTCTTGACTGAGGACAACCTCTCATATTTCCATCAGCATTCAGGGGAGTTGTCATGGTACGCCGAGAAGAAATCACATATATGAAGACACCGGTCTAATGTGACTGACATGTCGGTGTCCTAATGGTCTACCCGTATCGTATTACCCCCCTTCCCAGCCATTGTGGAAGGACATTGAAACCCCTTCCCTACAGGGTAACGGAATCCCACACCTTGGGTATTAATAGTTGATTGTTCACCACACGGTGGTAGACGTTGATCACAACGACGACGGCGGCCAGCATGCATCCATGGTGTGGTCTCGCCGGTCGTTTGCTAGCAATGGCCCGAGGGCGTTGTGAAATGATGAAACCCCGGTCCGTGGTATGACTAACATGATGTTTGGGGTCGGAAGACTTCGGGTGTATGGGTCTGGCACGCACCACATGGAATAACTTTAGAATATCAAATTACAGTTAAACAATAGGTAAAGTAATGTTGTGTGGGATATTCATTATGGGGGATTGTATACGTTTGGTAATTGGAACCCGCTGTTTGTTTTCAATCCTATATAGTTGTAGATATATACTCTAAAACTAACCTGTGAAAATTTCATTTCGAAAGATGGTAGCGTTTTTGAGATATTGCCAAATATCTGGAGCAGTTATTATATATAAATCCACGCAGGAAGAATAATCTGCAATTGGAATACACAATCTGAGAAACGTTACCGTCAGTAATGCTTCTCAGATTCAAATTTTTGGGGATAAAAAGTGATATCTTTTTTCGTAATCGCAGTGCTTTTCCATTTTGTGAGTCGGGAGAAATAGTGAAAGACCATTCACATTTTTCACAGTATGTAAACATGTTATTCTTAAATTTGGTTGTAACAACGAAATCTGCTGTTGCTTTTTTTTGTTTTTCAGATACAGTTTTCTTGAATATGACCTCATTTCTTAGAAAAATGGTTCTAGTATGAATGTCATAATCAGTAAAGCTTTCAGACTAAAATTAAGCAATGATGTTTTGTATCCTTACCAATCCTGTATAAAACCTTTAACCAGAGTTGACTTCATTAGCCTAAATATTAAAGCAGACAAATCTCTCTTTCTAAAGCAGAATCAGGTTATCGGCTAAAGTACCATATGATTGTTATAGTAAATTGCTTGTAACTGGTTCCCTGTTTGTTTTTGCTGAGCAAATAGATTTGTTAAAGAAATATATTCTGCTGTCTGAAATTGGTCCGTCAAACTCGCCAAATTCAATGCCTCACTGCGGTTAGAACACCTCCCCCTAACTCGCTGGGGTTAATGATGATTTTATCAAAATACAATTACCACATGCCGAAAGTAAATTA
Organism: Plazaster borealis; assembly: GCA_021014325.1. Classification (NCBI taxonomy): domain Eukaryota; kingdom Metazoa; phylum Echinodermata; class Asteroidea; order Forcipulatida; family Labidiasteridae; genus Plazaster; species Plazaster borealis. The sequence goes on from JAJGQC010000306.1 coordinate 15,754, forward strand.
GTTTCAATGTCATTAACATTCCTAGATGATTTAAGTCAACAACGGCACACACATAGGGTCTAATTTTTGAACACCAAAGAGAACGGCCGAAGATGCAACGATTTTAACCAAACAAACCCACTGGACGATCATGTATGATGTCACGGCTCTCTCCAAAAGATTTTATCAAACATTCTTTTGAAGAGTTGTTGAGTTTCTTTTTTTTCCCAGCTCCGGAAGATTAATTGTTTTCATTGTGTACCCTGCCGACAAAAGGAACACAGGTACAATGTTCATTTGTTGACCTACTTGTGATCCCACTAATGGTTTGGGATGAATAAATGAGATTAGTGGATTATGAAATATTATGAGTCACTTTTTTTTGAGCCGGGAGGGTGATAGGGTAAAAGCTATGATGGCACTGCGACCCAGATGCTGTGATTGATTTCACATATCTGACCTAGATTTTCAAGTTTTTCATTTCAATCTTTTTGTATATTAATGACGGTGTTTGTACAACACATTTAAATGAACATTAATCCCTGATGTTAGTTTTCTTTCCTTTAAAATAAAATTAAATAAAATTAAAATAATAAATAACAAAACACTACCTGGAGTGGCAACCTCATATTACGGCATTTTGAAGAAAAACAAAAATTAACCAGTGGAAAGAAATAATGATCATTTAAAGGCAGGGTATACTTTTGGTAATTGTCAAAGACCAGTATCCTCACTTGGTGTATTTCAACATGCATAAAATAACACACGTGTGAAAATTTGGGCTTTATTGGTTGTCAGAGTGGCAAGAAAGTTATGACAGAAAAAAAACACCCTTGCTTGTTGCAAAGAATTGTGTGCTTTCAGATGCCTGCGAAAGGCTTCATGCCAAAAGCCTTTCTCAGATTCAAACTTTGGGGTGAAAAATTACATAACTTCCATGGGGGCAGTTTCTAACAATGTTTTGTAATATCAACAGCTCTCCAGTGCTCTTTTTACCAAGTCAGTTTTTATGATCATTAACTTGTGGAGTAATTACCACCATGCTTTTAAGTTATTTGTAATTATGAATAATCCATTCGTTCATTTGTTTTTTTATTCCAACTTGGAACACACCCCTTAATCCCGGGGAGGGTTACACGACATATCACTAGATTTGCCGTTTTGTCTTTTCACAAAGTGACCTAACTAGATACGCCACTTTACCAATGATGTACTATGCGCTACAGCGCGTAGTTCGGGCGCGCGTGTAAAATTTTCGTACCATGAAGTGACCTAACTCAAAGCGTAGTATTTTCACAAAGTGACCTAACTAGATAGGTCTCTATCATGCATTGGTTTGTACACGGCGCTCAGCGGGCAAAACTCGGATTTTCATTTTCACAAAGTGACCTTTCTGTTAAGGTAAATAGTTGCAGGGATTAAATGAAATTGACAGTTCTGTATTAATAAAGTAGTCGCCATTATTTTTGTTTTAGAAAATTATATACAACTATTTAGCAGACCCCGAAACAGCAGTTTGAAAAATAGTGCAACTTCATTCGTGATTTTCTCCAAACACATTTTTTTTATACTGTGTACGAGTTAGGTCTGTTCGTGGTACGCGCGACAAATTCTTGTATTTCAGTTTATCAAATGTCAATTAGAAATTTTTGTTGAAAACAGTTTGAAACTTTAGCTAGAATAGAAAGGTATACATGTATACACGACCAATTGAAGTGCTGCTCAGTACTCATCAAGATCCTCGATGCTAAATATGCTCACTTATAGTGCAACACATGTTCCGACAGTCGCACTGTCAATTTCTGAAGTGTTATTCAACATCGGCTATCTCCTCAGCCCCCCACTGGTTCCATCTTGCCTGCTACTACTACTCATTTATTTGCTTGTGATTAAACTCAAACCCATCTTTCTTTCGGCTCGGTGCCATCCAGTCCAGACGCGTCTCAACCAACTCTCCAGAAATCTTGACTAGAAATATTGTCTGAAAAAAAAAACGCCACCGCAGCGACGTCAAATGTTTGCCATGGCAACAGAACCAAACTTATTGATGACGGAAATCAAATTTGAAGAAATGTAACGCTAGAAAGTAAATGGGTGGTGTGTGTGTTCAGTGAATGCTAAAATGTTGTAGTTGTCACCGCGAATACTGTTCCTGATGCGTTCATCTGCGTTGACCTATGGTTGATTCTAAACCCAACAGACATTACGAGTAAACAGCTGTCATGTGCGTGATTTGTCATCTAGTGGAAGTCTTAACGTGTCTCCCCGTAAAGTCAGATTTTTTAATCAAAAATTTAGGCTATATCTTCTGTATCGCAATGGGACTTTTAACCAAGCCATAAATGTCGTACCTCGTAAATCAGTGGTAACCGTGACTTGCACGTTTATTTTGGATATTCATCATCATCTCTATAAGAAGGAGTAAAACTAACTAAAACTCCATATTTTAGTCTACCATGTAGTTTCTGGTAGGGAAAGCTCATTACATGTAACATATGGGCTTAACAGTGTCAAGTGCTTTCAACGAGAATTAATTTTATACCAGAGTTTCTTCTGTTTTTGCATTTTCGATAATTGGTCAAAACAGAGCAGGGCCCAATTTCATAGAGCCCTTAAAGGCACTGAACATGTTTGGTAATTACTCAAAATATATATTAGCATAAAAACTGACTTGGTAACTTAATAGATTAATAGAGAGCTGTTGATAGTATAAAACATTGTGAGAAACGACTCCCTGAAATTGAGCCCAGGTTTGCCAGTGAATACTAAATTAACACAAGTTCCATGCAACATTGGTAAAATGCATTAGGTCAAGAGGCAAATTACTTAGAACTGCTTAGCACAGACAAGTTTCTCTAAGCAGAAATAAAATAAACCAGCAAGCATCATGGAGTGTTATTAGTGATTACTTCGTTCCATGCTTAATCTTGGCAGGCAACTAAATCCGCTTAGTATTTATGTCTGGTTTATGACCAAGCATGTCTTGGGCCAAATAAAAAACATGTTTAGCGTCCTGCCTTTTTGAAAAAAGGAAGGAGGAGGGCCTTTTTATTTTTATTTTTTTATTATTTTTAAATGGCTGCCCGACAAGTTTTTTGAGACAACCGGTCGGGCTATTTTTCAAGACGGTTGCCGGTTTTTTTTTTGGTGTTTTTTTCGCTGTGCTTAAGTCAAAAAATACAATCTTATTTATTTAAAAAAAAAAAAAATCGTCAGGAAAAATAAAAATTTTGTTCTTTCAAAAAAAGAAGAAGGAGGCGGCCCCTAAAAAGGAAGCGGGCGGGGACGCTAAACATGTATTTTTGTTTTATTTGGCCTTACATACACGGAATGATCAGTTGATATCCATTAGCGATTTAGACTCTGAATTTTTACATCATTCCCATGCCTGAATAAATCAATTACATTTTGTGCATTCCACTCTCTGAGCTTTAAGCGGCCCCTTTGATCCTATGTTCACATGTGCCGTCACATGTGGCTTTCTCTTGAATTTGTATAGATTCAAGCGTACATTTCGCGTACATGTACGCATCTGGTTCGGTTCTGTTCATTCACAGTGATTTGATCTTGTGAACCATGTTCAAATTGAATTGGGGGTTTTGAAGACATAAAGAAAACCTCGCTCCAGCATTTAACCGAAATAGACTCCCATGTATAGCGGGGATGCTTTGTGATATGGAATTGTCAGGATTATATGATGAATGGCGGTTTGGAATTGTTACGATTAGTTGCACATGTTGTCAACTTGTGTCGGATAAAGGTACCTCGGTTGATGTTATTTCAATCAAGGACCAATCAAGGTTTAATAGTCTCAGTTCATGGTAATAGGAAGTACCGAGCTTGACTGTGGTAACCCTCGTCAATTGTGTGATCTCGTTTGTAGAGAATTTCAATGTAGCAGGGTTTACCCTTAACTTTTAACAGTGACTGGCCAGCGGGACCAGTTAGCTTTTCATTTCACTAGTCCGTCAGTTTGTTCACTAGTCCATTATTCATATTAGGGATGTTTTTCAACACTGAACTATCCAGCCGGACCACTCGGAGTGTATTTTGATTGGTCCTCTGGTGTTTTAACTGGCATTTGGCCAGCGGACCACTGTTAATGGAGAACGCTGTGTAGTGTGAATGGCAGCCAACTCTGGAAGAATATCAAGGGCTTTTTTCAAACCTCGGCTCCGGGCTTCGTTTGATGTTGGAAACACCGTGCAAAATGTACACTACTCCAAAATGTACACTACTCCAAAATTGATGACCGAGCCCGAGCCCGAGCCGGTGCCCAAGCCGAGGTTTGGGAAAGGCCCCAACTCTAAACTGAGTGGTGTCATTTGAACTCTTTGGACAACAGCCGGCTGATCATGTCTACACATGAGGCCAAAGTTATACACATTGAATAAGTTGGACCTTAATTCTATCCTCCCATTGGCTTTGTTTCATACTATAAGCAAGAAATTAGCAGTTAGTGTACTAAGCATATTTCACAGGATAGCAAGAAATTATTGCTTGTTTTTATACTAAGAAGCATTCTTCACTTAAACAGAATTACACGGAGGCCATAGAGGCGTTGCCCCTGCTCTTGGCCTTTGTGCCCCTTCAAAAGTTTTTCTATAGATTTTAAGAATTTCCAATGGAAGTGCCCTTTGCAAAATGAAAATGGCCTTGCCCTCTTAAAGATGAAATTCCAGGCCTGAAATAGCTAGCATAGACATTGGTGCATAACCCTGTTAGCGGAGAATTATTCCTAAGCGCAGAATTCCACTATTAGCAGAGCCATGAATTGCTAAACTCTGAATTCTGAAGCTAATCCACTATTTCTTTGTCTGTCCATTAAAATGACATCACTGAATGTCAGTGATGCTCTTCCCACACATCATGACTTGAATATGGTAAATAAATTTCAGTTCTGAATATTTGGCCAGGATTAAATTCACGAGTACACCCATTTATATTTTTGGGGGTTTTGATGAACTCAAATTATGAATTTCAATTCACACCTCTAAGGAATCAACAACATTTTATCACTCTCTGGGGACAAATTTATTCTGTCCCAAGAGTGTCCTTCATTCAACAGCAGATCATCTTGAAGACAATGCATCACCATCTTACCTCCTCCTCATCTCCACACCTTTCACCAGAGAACCTTCCCTACCGCATCCCTAAGAATGATGTATTGATGTACATGTACCCTGTCTTCATCTGGGATAATTTGTCTCAAATTTCCTGCCCATTGATAAAAGACGATGCCCTTCGGCCATTCTTCTTCGTCTCTTGTCTCGCGGAGGAAGTGGGCCAAGTGTTGAGAGAACCCCCCGCGTGTGATCCCGCATCTCCAATACCTGAATATCTTAAGGTGTAAAAAAAAAAAAGGACTCGTCTTGGAGAGGACGGTACTTAAGCATGTCATCGGAGCAAGACCCTTTTAATTTCAGATTTGTCATAGTGGATTTCCATTTCGACGATCGTTGAGAAGCGGTCACGGAATTCAACTCAAGAAAGGATCGTTTTTCACTTTACCAGAATCTTATTAGATTACAGTTCTCCTTCTTCTCAATTGATTTGATTTACAATTATGTCTCGCTCAGAACATTCTGCTTGGCCGTACATATACATAAATTTACACATCTACTATCAGTTAAAACACTTACAAATACTTTCACAGCAATGAGGGCCATCTCATAAGGGTCTTTAAGACGAGAGGAAATCTTAAATACATTTTCCATTATTGATTTTCAAACAGTCCAGCGGGCACATTTCTTGAGCTATTTCGTTACCTGTTTTGTAGCGGAGCACACAGCTGCCAAGGTGCTAGCCTGCTGGGTAACATTCTCACGCAATGTAACTTGCTGTACTTTATGGCCGTTTTGTAAATTATAGTATTGGCATGATGGAAATTTACAGGCCTATAAAAAAGTTAACAAATTATCAATTTAGAAGCTAAGAGTTCTTGTTAAAGGGGGACTGTAGTCATGATCACAGCAGGTCTGTGGATGCACTGTATGAAATCTATACCAGTTACTATTCGCGCGTACTGGCTGTCACATCACAAGGGGTGCCATCATTGTGGTGTGACGGCCAGGGTGCACGACGTGCCTGTAGTAACTGGGTTAGAGTTCATAATTCCATGTACAGTCACAGGCCTGCTATGATCATGATGATGGTCCCAGGGTTCTCCCCATGCACAAGCTAGCGTATCTGGCTGATACGCGCCATTTGCGTGTAGATACGCGCTATTTCGGACCAAACAATTTTTTTTTTTTTACAAAAAACATCAAGAGAAAACCGGATAGAATACTCCGGATTGCACAGTAGGGCTTTTAAAACCAAGATAAACACCAAGAAAAAGTCATTCTGAAGAACTTGTTTCAATCCAAACAATAATTTTGTTTTTACAAAAAACATCAAGAGAAAAACTATAGTATGCTCCGAATTGCACAGTAGGACTTTTAAAACCAAGATCTGAGTAGAAAACATTCCGAAGACCTTGTTTTCATGCAGCTTGCTTCGGTCAAACATCCACAAGTTTTGGTCCAGAATGCCCCACAGTTTTGAAAAAACCTGAGGAGAACCCTGATTATGATGACAATCCCCCCTTTTAATTCATATATACCAATTCAACCTCTTTGAGGATGGGGTTCTTCTTTTCATCCATGAGATCTTCATTAAAGGTATTATACAGGATTGGTAGAGCTGATAAAATAGTCGCAGACAGTGTTCATGTTTTGTGTGATCAACAATATATATGAATTAACAAACCTGTGAAATATTTGGGCCTATTCTGTTGGGTGAGTCGGGAAAAAATAGTGAAAGCCATGCACAATTTTCAGCATTGTAAACACATTATCCTTAATTTTGGTTGTAACAACCAAAATCAGCTGTTGCATTTTTAAAGGTTTTTAGATACAATTTTCTTTAATATGACTTTATTTCTGAGGAAAACATTTCACGGAAAAAAAGGTTCTAGTATGAATGTCATAATCAATAAGCTTTCAGACTAAAATTTAACAAGGATGTTTTTTATCCTTACCAATCCTGTAAAATACCTTTAAAAGATATATTACAATTTTAACCATTATCATTTTCGAAATTCCCCACCCCCTTTTTGGTGCTCTGCATTGAACCAAGGTATAGGCCTAGACTGATCATTCGTTATTGAAAAGCAAATTCCTTTTTTTTTTTTCACTTGTAATATTCTACTTGTTAAAGCAGATATGGGAAACGTATTTTTTATTTTGAACACAAAAAAATCACAAACGGGAACAAATTAGTATAAATTGTAAAAAGAAATTATGACATATTTGAACAAATAACACAAATATTTGGAGACTGTCTGTCTACGAGGTGAGATTTAGGCACAATAAGTGTTCTGGACCCCTGAACTTAAATTGGACAAATGGACGCATGGACGGGACTGTAGTCGCCAAATCCCTAGGGGCTTTCGGTGACAGGTTTTATTCCAACAAAGGATGTCAACGTTCCCTAACAGACCCTGAGTTTACCCAAGGTCTGGAGACTGAATAAAATGTGCGTAATCTTTAGGATGTGGGGTGAAAAAATAATTCAGAAAAAAACCTTGTACCGGGATTTCTGTATGAACTGTTTGGGCTCTCAGGCGTGATTGTATTTTCCTTTTGAATTCCCATCAATAATGAAATTGAGTGTGAAAGCTTCCTAAACATTTACTCTGTCAGCTTTTAGGGAATTGTGTTTTAGTTTTTTTGTTTTTTCATTTTCCTTATGGGTTTATAAGTAGTTTTTAGTGTTTGAGGCGGGGTGTCGTGGCCAAGCGGTCCAGGGCGCTGAACTCAAGTTCTGTAATTATTTACAGAATGTGGGTTCGATTCCTAGCCTTGTCAGTTGGGTGTGTCCTTGAGCAAGGCACTTTATCAAAATTGCTTCTCTCCACCAAGGAGTACAAATGTATTCAGTGCCTTTAATGGTAAAGAGTTCCAGAGTTTGGGAGTGGATACTGAATACTGAAAAGGCACGATCACCATAGGATGTTTTTTTTTTAGAAGGGACAGTTAGAAGACAGGGTTCTCCCCATGCACAAGCTAGCAGATCAGTATCAGGCCGATACAAGCAGGAGTACAAATGAGTACTGGCGAGAGCTGGGGACTAACCTGCGATGGACTGGCATCCTGTCCAAGGGGAATAGAAATATTCTCAGTCATTTAATGCCAATGAAACCGGATATAAACATGAGCCGTACTGGCTCAGGGCAGACTTTACTTTACTAAAGTGTTTGTCATGGATAAATGTTGCCTTTGCAAATAAGGTAACAAACCAAAAACAACAACAACAACAACAACAACAAACCAAAAAAGGAGAACATTTTGGGAGATATGAACTACATGTATAAATATTTTCCTAACTTGCCGATGTAAAAATGCTTTCTTTTCATTAATTTTTGTTGTACAGTAAAAATATTGTTTTCCTTCTTTTTTATATTTTTTTTTTTAAGTTTGAAGAATTTTCAGGCATGAGATGATTGTGCAAACAGACCATTGACATTCCACTTTTGATAAATAAATTAATCTGAATCAAAGTCCCAGATGTTTCCAAGGATGCAGCCAGAGCCTTGAGAAGTTCTTAGACAGTCCTTCAGTGCAATTATCCGATACGTGTATCCCACGTCATGAGCATCTTAAGACGTACCTGTATCCTCGCTGAAACAGAGACTCTATAATTTGAACCGTGTATGCTCGCTCCCAACTTTAATGAACCCCTTGTCCCTTCAACCACATTCTCTCTCTCTTTTATTTAATTTTAAACACGTACTTTAGTCCATCGTCTTCGCGTAACTTGGACCACCCCTCCTCCTGACCGACTTATTTTCTTCGTAGCCAATTTATTTTCTTCTGCGCTTCGTTGTTGACTTCTTACAGGCCAGTGGTTGTACGACTGTGGACATGACACACTAAGAATGTTTGGAATTTCAATTCCATCGTTGTTTATTTACGGTCACTGAATGTTACCAGGCTTAGAATTTCCTGCTTCCCTTTTTAAAATTGTCTTTGGCTTAGGACTATGTGTTACTGACAGCAGCGTTTCTTTAACTTTTACTGCAACATAAAAACAAAAAATATTTTACTTGCTATTTTGGCAAAGTTGTAGCAATTGTGTAACAATGTATGGTTTTTTTTGCTATGATTGTTACTAAGCTTGTTAAACTGGCTTGCCTTGTAAAAGTATTGACCTGTCAATTAAATAAACAACCTTAAAATAATGAGACCAATTAATTATTTACTAGATGCATGGCCAAACTTTTCAATAATTTCCGCAAAGCATTTGTCAACTTGCGAATTAGTTTTCCCTCGCAGTGAATAACACTTTTAATTAGTTTTGAATGAAATGTTTTAAAATTTCATCAGTTCCACGAGGATTCTCCAGCTCATTAAGGAGACTTCTCTTGACACCTGTGAATCAAGTCGACTCAATTATTTACCATCGCGCCTTTATTAATTAGTCTTCTTTCTGTTTACCGGGTCTCCTCTATCCGTACCGTACCCACCAAATTACCACCTGACCTCCCCGTAAAATTCATGAGTTCTATTGAAGAGGGAACGTAGAGAGTGGCAAACCCTCTCACTAGAGACCGAAGTCTTTTGAGATTGCACAGTGTCCGATTTCCAGGTCGGACCCATCTCTTATCCCCTGACCTAATTTAACGTCATAGTGCCGTAACTGACCCGGGGCAGCCGGTGACGCGGGGAACCAGTGAAACTCTCCTCCGAGGTGCTGAATTGTTAAGTGGGTTGTATCTATAGATATAGGGGACTTGTCTATAAAGGATTTTAGGTAGGATTAGAGATGAGGGGGAAAAGGCCAATTGAGTGTTTGTTAAAAACGGGATCTTATTTCTTGGCATTTTGGAAGTTCAGACTGATGGAATTTTTTTTCTTTTTTGTGGACAAACTTAAACAAATTTTGTGTTTGTTTTTTAAGTACGCTCCTACTGACGGGAGTCATGCAGTCTCTACTGAAAGCTACGTTGAGGGATTTCAACATCATCATATTGTGAACTAGTTTCCTGCTGTGAAAGACTGCATATTTCTAGTAATTATTTTTAATAATAATACTATACAGAATTTGTAAAGCATACGAAAAAAGGAAAAAAGCATATACGTTACAAGGTACTTAGATATCAAAGTATACAGGGGATGTAATTAAGAGCACATTAAAGAGTGATTTGCACACTAACAAAAAAACAAGTGGATAAATACAATATATAGAGTCAGTCATAAGCAATGCCGAACAAATGTGTCCGGAGCATGCTTTTGAAATGTCCAGAGATTCTGTAGCATGGATATTTAATGGTAAAGAGTTCCAGAGTTTGGGAGTGGATACTGAAAAGGGCGCGATCGCCATAGGATGTTTTTTTTTTAGAAGGGACAGTTTGAAGACAGGGTTTCTCCCCATGCAGGAGCTAGCGTATCGATATCAGGCCGATACAAGCAGATAACGCGCTGATACGCGCAACATTTAAAAAAATAAAATAAAATAGTACCACAATTAAAAGACCATCAAGATAAAACCTTTTAGAATGCTCCAGATTGCACAGTAGGGCTTTTAAAACCAAAGATAAACACCGAGTCGAAAACATTCCGAGGACCTTGCGTCCTTCGGCCAAACCTCCAAAATTTGTGTCCAGAATGCCGTACAGTTTTGAAAAATTCTGGGGGGAGCCCTGGAAGAAATTTCTTGTGTAGATCATAGATTGCGATTCAGACAAAATCTTTGACATACAAGGCCTGCTAAAGATGGCAAAAAATACAAAACATCCAATCCACAAGATCTGCTAGAGATCTTGGACACAAAAACATGACTGTCTTTAAGACCTGTAGTAGCTCTTCGAACATTCCCCAAGGAAATCCTTTCAAATCTTGACAATCTTTCTCATCTTGTAAGAACATGTAATCTACATGTTACCATCAAGTGTTCTACCTGTATATTGCAAATGATAATCCCTTAGTTACAAGGCTGTCAATTTCCCACACGCTGTTTGAAGGAGTTTCTGTTAGAAATTGGCGAAGCTGTGTTTAATTCTTTAGAGACCATAGCGGCCGGAAACGGCTTGCACCAAAATGCCCACAGCGGCTGCAGTAGGCTGCAAGATCTGACCTGCAAGATCTGACCTGCTTCCACTTAACAAAAAAGGACGAGGTAGAGGTCTTGTCCTCATTTAACATTTTTGAATGTTGTTCATCTTAACTTATTAGGCGAAGAAAAAATATATATCATGTTTTGGGGTGTGTTTTTTCCCCCGAAAAAACCTCGATAAATTTTAACGATTTCATTATTTTGGTCTCATTTTCTGTTGCATCTTGCCCATAAGTAGCCAATAATGTCATTTCCTGAGTTCAAGTGGTGGCGATTTTGAAAAAAGCTGTCAACCACCTTGAAAAATAGCCTGGCCAGTTGTCTTCAAAAATGTGTCAGGCGGCCATTTAAACAAAAAAAAGGCAGGACGCTAAACATGTTTTGTTTTTGTTTTTTTGCCTTAGTATCTATGTTTCTTAAACAAAAACAAATTTCTGTTTCATATTATTATTTTCCAGACACTTGTACAAGAAAATTAGTGTTAAAAACAACAGTAGTGTTAATGTCTGGACATATGGTGATGATTACACAGAAATGAATGGTCTGTAAAGGGTTAAGAAAAGGCAAGAAAAACCCAAAATCTAAGGGTTTTTCAATGCCTCGTGATGTTCAACAGACTTTCTAACAAATACATGTATACCTGTGAGTGAGTCACTCCACAACGTATGCCAATTGCCAAGGTTTGAAAATGAATCCTATAGTTGTTTGAAAAATGTTAAAGCTTTTTCTTTGATCTCTATTTATAAGGTTAGAGCCGAATAGAGCAAAATTGAGGGCCGACTTAGTCGCTTTTCCTCACCACATTATTAATGTATGAGAGTTTCTCTCGTCACATAATGTTGATAAACATGTTTTGCCGCTGTCGTTTTCCCAACAAATATTCCCTCTGATCTTCCGGGAGACTGCGTTTAAATATCTAAGCCCCCAGCATGTGGTCTGGTCGTGGTGTTACTGATGGTTGGTACACGCTGCCCAACCCCACTCGCCATTCACTCACTAACCTTGAACCTTCTCTTAGCATACAGAGAGAGGGAGAGACAATTACACCTTAGTCATCTGCCTCGACCAATGGATTTTGTGTCTCTTTTAGAGTTTGCGATCGGCACAGCAGGGTAGCGAGAAATTATTGAATTCTTCCCTTTCTGCATCTCATTAACGACAGGTTGGTGCGGTTGAAGGGAACAAAGACATTATCTGATTCTAGTGTTGAGAAATTATTTTAAAAAGATATTGCAGAGGCAAATGTAGAATAATTTAGGAAGAGCTCCATATGATAACATGATGTGGCTTGAAATAAATGTATTTTCCTCTAAAAGTTATCCTGTATCTAGGACTGCTTAAAGGGTCTGTATACGTTTGGTAATGACTCTGAAAATTAATGGCAATAAAAACTTACTTGGTAAGAAGTACAGCAGCTTTGGATAGCATAATGCATTTTGAGAAACTTTTTACTTCGAAGTACTGCAGAATATGGAAAAAGATATCACTTTTTGTCCCCAAAAATTTGAATCTGAGAAGCGTTACTGACAGTTATGTTTCTTAGATTGTGTATTCCAATTGCAGATTATTCTTCCTGTGTGGACATAACCGCTCCAAATTTTCGGCAACATCTCAAAAACGCTACCACCTTTTGAAATGAAATTTTCACAGGTTAGTTTTATGGTATATATCTATATAGAATTGAAACAAACAGTGGGCTCCAATTATACAATCCCTTTAAAATGTCAAGTTGGAACAGCTTTTCTGTCTGAAAACTGCGACTACATGGTTGAGAGCAAGACACTTTATCCAACCTGTAACTTACACCAGTCATTGTATATGAACCTCGCTTATAGCAAGACCGATCAGAAAGACCCAGTAATCACGTCTCGTTCGAGTCATTCCCCATGATGGTATACATGAGTGCAAGCTAGAACACCTCTCATCAATGGTTTTTTTCCTCCCTTCAGTGTCTCTATAGATTCTCTCAGTGTGATATGGCGGCAAAATAAACCTTCAGAAAATTCACGTCTGTAGAAAGCAGACAAAGGGTCTTATTGAGTACGAGAACAGACTCCTTTTGCAAATGCTGATACGATCTCTGCTATTTTTAACTGGAGTTATTTTGCGTGGGCTGTATCAGGTTACAACGACAATTTCATGCACTAGGAATCTTGTTTGAACCTTTTCAGTTTTTCATAAAAAAAGATATTGGTTTTTTGTGGGGTATTTTTGTAGAATATTCCTATAGATGATTTTGTTACATGTACCGTCAGTTTATTAGTTTCAAGAGAGGATACTTACATTTTGGAGCTTAAAATTGACGTTAGGATGGAGTGATGGAGAAACAACCCTTGAGGAGATATGATAATAATAATAATAATTGTCGTTGTAGAGACATTTATAAAGAGCATAATGCAGGAGCCCCTATGCGCCACATAAAACAATGAAATGAAATATATATAGCAATATGTTACACAAATGTAGATTCAAACAAATGAGTTGTCACATGTATAATTTGTGACTGGTATCCTGCTCATTTCTGCTCAGCGGAAAACTGCGGAGCAATAATTTTTTGATTAAGCAACTCTATGAAATTGGGCACTGGTCGTAATATGTAAGTGGAGTCACCTGTTTTGATAATTTCAAGTACTGGTCAGATTACGTGCAACCTTGGGTTATGAAGGTAATAGAAAATAAGAATGGCCACATCAAATTGTTAATGGTTCACAATCTTTCAATAGAGTATTCATTTTGGAGTGGTTTACACTGTACAAACCTGCCGTTAAATTTCACGTCTGTGAGTTGAACCTATTGAAGGCAAAGACCCTGGGTTTATAAAAGCGTGAATACACGTGAGTTTTAATCTAAATGTGATCAATACCAGATCAATAAGTAATAGTCTCGATGTCCTCCGATCATTGGATTGATGAATAGATTATTACGTCCACCCAAACACTTACACGTCATTAAAAAGCGTTCACAGCGTAGATTGATTGCTTAACCATGGGAAAACTCCAGGGCATGAACTTTGGTGAGCTGCAAGATGTATATCTTTTATATCAAAAAATAAACCACAAGGGAAACTGACTGGGTAAATTGTTAAGATATTGACAAAATAGGAAGACTGCCAACATAGGGCTAGAGAGCTCAGTTGGTAGAGCGCCGGCACGTTAATCCGTAGGTCGTTGGTTCAAATCCTGCTCTAGTCAATTTGTCTTTGGTCAACCCCAAATCATCTTTGAACAGAACTTGGTGTCAGAAATACTCGCTTCAAAATGATGCAGAGTAAACTCAGAAGATTTGGTTTTGAACCATTTTAGATTTGGGATCAACTTTGGGACTCAATATTGTCTTGGACTCATGGGTACTCACTTTATTAGAGTAAGTCAGACTCGATTCCTCAGCTCATGCAAGGTGAACTCGCTAATTTTGACACAGACTACACTTGAGATATTCGTTATATTTCTGATGTTCACACGTTCAAAGTTACTCTTAAAACTCACCTTTTCAAGATGTGTTCCTGTAGTTCTGTAATTGTTATTTTGCTTTCTTTTCACTGGATATGTACATGTATTGTTTTGTTTACATTGGCTGCCTTTCTGCGCCTTGAACATCTCTTTAGATTGATTTGGAGCTTTATAAAGGCCTATTATTATTACTATTTTACACACCCTGTGGACTTCAACATATCAAGTTTCACTGAAGACTCGCATCCATGAGCACTCACATAGGCCTACACTGTTTTTATTAGCATTTTCTTTTTTCCAAGGGGTTTAACAAAGTTACACATGTTTTATTGTCCAAGGGTAGCTGATTAAAATCTCAGTGATATATCACACACCCCTTTTGACACTTGTCCTACATATTTCTAAGATACAAACTTGACATAATTGTCAAAATGTTTTTGAGTTGAGTCAGTTAAATAACCCATTCCAACTTGATACCCCCAAGTAGATCTACATACATGAACGTTATTTGTATGAAGTGCACTGAAGCAGAAAAGATCGAAAATCATTTGAATTCATTAAACATTCATACTGTCTGGACAAGAATTACCCTTCCTTTCTTAACTTGCCACTAATCCAATTTATGTTGCGCTCTCTCTGGAAAAACATGCCGGTGGCAATCCAAACAAGAAAAAAAGTATGAATATTGAGGTATTGTTGGGAATCTCTTTAGTAAAAATTGACAAGCTTTACACCATGCTTTGCTTTTCAGCGATAATTTTTGTTCAGGTCAAAACTTTTGGAGGAACATTTTAGTGACCTGGTTTTTGCACACTCGGCTTTAAGGACAAAAAGGGATACCCACTAAGCCTTGGAAATTCTTCCTTTGTGAAGGGATTAGTGAAGGGATTAACACTTCAGCAATGATGTGGTTTGCTTACTTGATCTTTATATATATCCAGGCATGGATTGTAGGTATCCAAGTGGAAAAATGATTGTTCATGTTGTCACTCTCATTATTCATGGTACATGGGTTATTTCACTTCTTTTCAGAGGACTTTGTTTGCCTTGAAAACTGATACCTGTGGAATATTTCACCTCCTCAGAACCCCCCCCCCCATCACATATTCTTTTTGTTAAAGTTTCTTCTGTGTGAACAATTCTAGGATTTATTTGAAGTAAGAAACAACCCTTGTTTATTTAGTACAGCTTTGTACTCTTTTAAGAAAGCAATTGGAATGTCTTTGGAATCATTTATGTTGTTCTCCTTCACCAGAAGACAGACCTTCCATCCAGTTCATCTTTGAGGCCAAATAAAAAATAAAACATGTTTAGCGTCCTGCCTTTTTGAAAAAAGGAAGGAGGATTTATTTTTTTTTAAATGAATAAATTGCCGCCCAACACATTATTCGAGAAAACCGGCCACTATTTTTCAAGATGGTTGACAGCTTTCTTTCGGTGTGCTTTTTTCGGTGTGCTAAAGTCAAAAATACGATCTTATTTATTTTAAAATTTATTCCTTTTGTCAGGGATCGTTAAAAATGCATCATATTTTCTGAAAGAAAGCAGGCAGCCTCTAAAGAGGAAGCGGGCGGGGACGCTAAACATGGTTTTATTTTTATTTGGCCTAAACATGGGGGAAACCTCCAGAAAGGATGCATACCAGTACATTCTAAGACATTTTGTTGTCTGTCATTATTCTGACAAGACCCCTTTCTTCAGGATAATTTACTCGGAAACGTTGGGCAGTTGAAAATGCACAGAGCCATTACTTCAAGGTAACTGCTTCTTGTATGAATGACAATTTTTCTCAAACCATTCATGAGATGAAACTAAGACCATGTGCGCAGCAGCTGAGAATGCATCTTGAGGAAATTGCCAGTTTCTTAATCAACACCTTAACAAAGCTTCTTGATCTCCTCATGTGGTGATGACTTGACTCATAACAGGGGGACACTGAGGATGGTTTTGTGATTACAAGAAGTTTCAGTGGAGAAAAGATGCTCACTCCTGAAAAGATTTTTCTTAGAACCCCTACTTGGACTTCCTTCTTTCTTTATTCTTCCAATAAGAGATTATCCAGGGATTATCCATCAAACAATAGCTTTTGTAATGTTTATGACAATGGGAGAGGTAGTTTGTCTGACCCTTGTTTACTGGAGACAACTAATCCCTTAAAGTTTAGTGTTATTACATCCCCCCTCTCCCTCTCTCTCTCTCTCTGTAATGGTTTTGAGATTGTATCATGTCTGGAGTCCTTGTTTTTACATGGAAGATCCGTCCATGATAAACTCACAGAGTCACCAACCCAAAGTTACATTTTGAATCCTTTCAGCTTTTTCGAAACCTCAGCTGTGAGGCTCGGTCTCAAGCTTTTGGAAACAGTTGGAAACATCGTTCAAAATGTACACTGCTCCAAACTTGATGACGGAGAGCAAGCCGAGGTTTGGTGAAAGGCCCTGCAGCAAGAAGTGTCATTATACAGACTAGGCAGTTTGGCTTGCATGTAGCCTAATTCCTCCAGTATCCTCTTCTCCTATTTCTTGTGTGGGGCTACTGGCCTCAGTCCTTCTGAATCCTTCACTTTGGCAATCGGATAAGGAAGGATTTGGGACAGTAACTTAAGAGAAATAAGCTTAGAGGTTATGCCTTAAAGGAAACAGGGTCTCAGCAGTCAGAAACTGGTTTTACAAAATGAAACTCAAACAGTCAACTATGTGACTGCATGTCAAAAGAAATATCTGGCTTTAAAGTTTGTCTCTTCCAAGCCCACAATGTTTCTGTTTGTTTTGATTTGGGGAACTTTGTACTTTTCTGCTCTGCTTTGAATGATGTGTTTCTCAACCCTCAAATGACCCTCATGTCTACCTGAAGGGAGCTGAACTAAAAAACGACTGCCAGATTACGTTATTGATTTTGTAAGGATCACAGCCACATTGCCAGCCTTTCAGTCTACTTTTTAAACACATTTATCTTTTTCTTTTTGTGACATTTGTCCCTGTGGCGTTCTTAAAAACCTCACAAAGCGAACCACGCACGACTGAATCTCAGCTTCGAGGTGTTACTTTTCTCATTTGGGTTGAATTGTGTGACGTTTTACTCCAAGCGCACTTAACCAATTGAACTTTGGAAACATTGTACCGTGACTGATCGTCAAGAATATATGGGACAGGCATTTGTCATTTCAACAATATACCATCCAGGAAATGTGGAACAGGTATTCATTTTGTTGCAGTTGTTACAAGATTATCTGGAAGGTAGTGGTACCACTTAAAGACTACCGGTAACTAATTTACATAAAACAAAAACTGGATGAGCTTTTATAGCAACAACCACTTCATCGCTACGAAAGCTCATCCAGGTTTGTTCATGTAATAAGTCTATAAGTGCAAAAAAAAATGTTAATGGCCTGACGTTTCAACCTTAGCAGAGTCTTTCTCAAAGGCTAAATGACAACACAACACAACACAAACAGGTATACAAGTGTGATAGAAGCAGTCAAGTGGAAATACATTAATAGAGAGAGGCAGAAAGCACAAAGAAAAAGCAAGGGGTGAACAATGAATAAGGAGACAAAAGGAGAGGGGTTTGGAGAGAACGGGCTGGTTTAACTACATGAAGCTGAAAATACAAATGACAAAATCAAAGGTGATGGGAAGAAGGAGAAAAAGTAATTAATTGGTGAATAAGGCAGACTATAAAAAAGGAGGATAATCTTTAGTAGTCTTTATAATAAGTGCTACCACAACCTCCCTTGTTTTATCTATCAGACTACCATGGTTATCTCTATCATTGAGATCAATCTCAGGGGTAACTTGTCAGGGTTTGCTCTTAACTTGTTCAGTGACTAGCCAGCAGGACCAGTTAGCTGTCATTTCACTAGTCCACTCAGCTTTTTCACTGGTCAATATTCAAATGAAATAGGGATGCTTTGCAACATTTAACTAGCCAGCAGGACCACTTGGAAAGAATTCCGACTGGTCCTCAGGTGTATGTTTGGTTTGTGGTAACACCATGTGTATATCTACTTGCTAGGTAGATTTTGTTCTTTGAGAACTTGTCTTGCTTATTATTCTACTGCCGCAGAGTAGAATATTCGGAATTCGGGGGGACTTCTCAGTTCTTAAATCTACTTGCTAGGTAAATTTTGTTCTATGAGAACTTTTCTTGCTTATTATTCTACTGCCGCAGAGTAGAATATTCGGAATTCGGGAGACTTCTCAGTTCTGAAAAGAACTGTCCTTCTTATTAACTACTACCTGGGCGGGAGGTCCTCAGGTGTTTTTACTGGCATTTGGCCATCGGACTACTGTTAAGGGAGAACGCTGCTTGTGAAGTGGCGAGGAATTGCGAGGAGGGTTTTGCAGGGGTGTACTTCTTCTGATCAGGGAATATATAGCAGGGGGGGCTCTTTGTTGCTTAAACCCATCTAGTAGCATCACCCATTCAAAGATTTACCCATTAATCCCCCACCATTACTAAGAGCACCTTTAGACACCCTTATTACTTACAATAGGACCATTGTGCACCATAGGGCTTGTTTACAGGTAGTCTATGGATGGACTAAAGTGCTTGTAATATGAATAAGCATTTAGTCTTTAATTCCAGCCGTTTCAGCGGGTGGCTTGTGTACATGCCTTGAGGGCAGTATTGCTTCCTTTGTGGAAGAGATGTACTTCTTTTGTGTGAATGATGTTTATATGGAGTGAATCAGATGCAGTGCTTTTCAGGTATCATAACAACCTGAATTAGAGAGGAATATTCTGAAAGGAAATGTAATTTGTTGATCAAAAAATTGGGAATGATTAAACAAATTTAGAATGAAGCTCGGGCATATATCAAAAACTAAAAACATTTAGAAACTAACAACTTGTCTTTTTTCTACTCACTCAAAGGCATGGTAGGATGAATTCCTTGTTTGACTGATAAGAACGATTAAATTTCTTGGATTTTGTAGATATGTTTTACTTTACTTATATGATAATTTTATGACTTCTTTCTTTGTCTTACAGGTGACGTTAATGGCATTGAGATGGTCCCCATCCAGCAGCATCAATTTATCCCTCTTACCGAAGTCCTCTGCCTCATCATCTCTGAGATGAACAAACGCAAACTGACGGCAACTCAAGACACCATCAGAGACAAACTGGCTGAGTGTTACTCCAAGATGCCCGTCCCCAATCCAGACATCATCCATAAGTCACTCGGCCACCTCATGACTGAGCAGAAGATAGAGCACAATGGCAAGGGGTACATGATCATCGGTTTGGATAAACTACCCCCAGATAGCCCCTCTGGAGACGAGGTCGAAACCACCGTAGCCAAACCTAAGACGAAGCAACCCATTGACAGAGTGTACCTGATGTATAAAGATGGCGCTTTGACCAGGCATACCCTACCGACATTTTTGGTGGACAAGAGCACACAGACTGTCCGATCAAGAAGTGATTCCTCGTCGCCAAGACCCGTCTCCTACCCAGCCAATATTAACATGAATAGTAACACCATAGGAACAAGTAGCCCTTCCAAGCAAAGGACCATGGAGGTCCAAGCGAGTCCTTTGCAGCGTAGTCTTTCCATGAGAGAGAGACGGAGTCCATCGAAGAGGAACAACTTTGATCGAACAAGTTCTATGAGAGCCAAAGAGATGGAGAATGGATATTTCACGTCGGACTCTGAAGCGAAGCCGTCATGTTTCGGTAAACTCCTTGGAAAGACTGCCAAGAAGAAAGCCATCGCTCAAGACAACACTAAGCTCCAGACCTTCTCAGCGCAGTTTCCACCCTCGGATATCCATGATCCTTTCTTTAACTACAATCATTGGCTCGGGAAATCTCCTCAGAAAGTTGCTCTGAACTCTGTCGCAGCAGC
Organism: Plazaster borealis; assembly: GCA_021014325.1. Lineage (NCBI taxonomy): Eukaryota > Metazoa > Echinodermata > Asteroidea > Forcipulatida > Labidiasteridae > Plazaster > Plazaster borealis. The sequence goes on from JAJGQC010000306.1 coordinate 36,129, forward strand.
CAGTCCCAAGAACGGCACAAAGGATAAATCGAAGACGGCAGCCGAGGGCAGTCCCGCCAAGGGCACGGGGACCACAACTGCTAAGAAAGAGGGCTCAAGAAAATCTCTTCCGAAGGATTTTGGTTCTGTTAAGGACGTGAACCATTACCAACTTGAGCATGGTCGGTTAACTCAAACGGCCAAAATGCTGCAGCAGAAGTACCATGATAATGCCCAGGAATCCATGCCGGAATCTGAGCAGGAGTTCTTGAAACCAACGCAGATGTACGACGAGAAATTCCGTACCAAAGTCATTGCCCAGCAGACGCAGCCAGTCAAGTCGTCCAAGAAGGCAGACAAGATGAAACATTACTTCTCATCAATTCAGAACAACAAACCACAACAGATGCAGCCATTTGAAGGCATCAGCACCGATGATCAGAATGACTCTGAGGTTGAACTACAGAAACGGAATGAGCTAGCCGCAGAAAAACGGAAACAGAAACTGGAACAGCTGAAGGAACGGCGACAGGCTCGCATCTTCACTGCCCATAAAGCCATGAGAGAATCAGAGATGGTTGATCCAATGGATTACCCTCCTGCCGGAATGGAACTTCCTGCTTCCCACACAACAAATGGTACCCAGGGTAATCCCACCAACCAAGGAGGGGGTTATGTGAAAGAGGATATGCTCACCCCAGAGCCTATGAGACGCCAAGTCGCTGCAAAAAAGACCGAGGCGATACGCACTGGACCTCAGAGCCCAAGTGGTTTGTACCCTGAAGCTTTACAAACACCAAAGAATTATAACGGATACGCTAACCGACAACCCGAACCACAGAACAATTATTCAAAATACAACGAGAATGCCGAGCATGAGCAGTACTACCACGATGAGGAGATCGATAATTATATGCGGCAAGAACAAAGTAAGAAATCTTCCCAAGATGACGATGATATGCAAGATCCAATGTGTTCACCCCAGAGGGATACCAGTGTTTTCACTGCATACCCCCAGCATCCGGTTACCAGTGATCGCCGGGAGGGATCCAGCCAAATAACAATGGCCGTCAACCCTCGTCCGACCTCCCAACATTTTGATTACATGGATAACGAGCGTCCTCCGCCGCCTCCTCCTATCCGATTTAATTCCCAATCGGATCGTAGCCCTGGTCACCAACCTCCCATACACAGCGTTCATCCTTCACATATCATTCAGAATTCAACGGGTCATCCCGACTACCCGACTAAACTACCAATCCACCAGCGAGTTGAGAGCCTATCAAGTTCTACCGGTGACAGTGGGTTCAACTCCCCACGATCATCCCTCGCTCAGAGTCACAATAATAACTCCCCGATTGATCACGTCTACGACCCACTCCAACATCGACACAACGGCACAACGGGCATTCCCGTCTTAATCAAACCTATCCCTCGACGGACCCAAGACGATGTCGTAGATAACCAAGAGAGAGATTTTGACAACGGTAATCGAATGATCAAATCAACATCCAACCCAGCCTGTCTCCACTCAACGATCGTCAAGCAATCTAGTAATTCCGATATAACAGTCAAGAGAAAGTTCAAGAGCTCTGATACAGTGGATGCAAACTCAGACACGTCGGAAAAAACGGCTTACAGCTCAAGAAGTCGAAAGTCCAAGCTGGATCGACCACGGAGCTTTGAAGTTATTGGAACTGTGTAAACTAATGGGATTGTAGAGCATTGGTGTAGCAACATCAGTAGATATTGTTTTAGTGGGAGGACTAGTACGAATGGTCAAAATTTGTATTGCTGTTATAAACTCTCTCATCTTTCTCTTAAAAGTCAATCTTCTAAATCGCATTTCCTAAATAGCCACTAATAATATGAAACTTGGAAGCTAAATGGTAGGGTCATAGATTGGTAAATACTCCAAAAATTTAAGACCATACAAACTTACTTGTTAAGGAGCACTGCCTGTTGATAATATAAACTATTTTGAGAAAGGAAGTGATAATGGTTTGAATCTGAGAAACGATTCCTGCATGAATCATTTATCAGATTTCTGAGGGTTGGTGTCCGTTTGCGAATATCGCGGCCAGAGATGCGGTTGTACCCGCTGTCACCTCGCTAAGCGTGGATGGATTTGACGTTCTTGTGAAAATACCATGACAGTTTTTTGCTGTTTTCTCAACAAAAAGACACTTTATTCAGCTGAAATTTTTACATGTGACTTTTATTGTATCTGTCTATATAATTTTTGCCTATAAATTAGAATTACGGTGACAAAAACTAATCTATGAGCCTACCTTTAACAAATTGACTCTTATCAACGCTGTACCTGCCCTTTAAGGTGAGTTGCAAGCCACACCTCTTTTATTGATCCGATTGATATCTTCGGCATCAATCTACGGTAACCAGTGCACATATTTCCAGTGCCAAGAAAGATTGGAATGTGTTCATTTACACAGCAGAGATTGGACAGCACTTTACAAAGTTTGATCAAAGCAAATGTTTTTATGTAAAGTCATTCCATCGGTGCAAGATAGCAAATGGTTTTTAAAGAGGGAATCGGTACTAAAATTTGTACTGTTTTTCATTCACACTTTTAAGTATGAATGCATAGTTCTCAAATTAAAGCTAACTAAAGTAGATTTAATTTGCCTTTGACAGCTACATGCTTATCATACAATCTTGTTTGTGCTGGAATAGACTGTGTACACATTATTTGCATACTAAACATACATTTCTAATGTGTAAATTCACATCTATATATCGTCTTATTTCTAACATTTTCTGGTGATTGGAGTGAGACACAAAGAACAAATTTTGATTTCTACCAAAGTTGTTGTTGTTTTTCTTGTAGAGCAGGAGTTTTACCTCACTTATAGATTTATTTATTTCTGTGCACCAATTGCAGAGCTGCCAACTCTCCTGATTCTGCAGAAAGTTCCCTGAAAGTAAAACCAATCTTTCCATGTTCAGATGAACAAATTTGGAAGTCTCCTGATTATGGAAACTGTTTCCCCATTATGTTGAATGTAATTCAAAATATCTCCCTGATTGTTGTACAAAATCTTCCCAATTGCAAGATGCAAATGTTGGCAGCTCTGCAATTGCAATCAAAATGAAAACAGCTCTTCAAAATGTTATCACAAGTAGATAGAATTGTTCGTGTTGTTGGTGTACATTACAAAAACAATATTAAGCTATCAATTGTTAATGTAAAGCTTTAAAAAAAATACTCACTGCTCAAAGACACTACTTCTTATATTACAGCATTCAACTTGTAAATTCTACTCAGAAAGAAAAATATATTAATTTATCATTATTTGGCCTCACTTGAAAAATATGTTAGAGGATTTGTAGATATTTTAATACGAAAAACAATAATAAGGACTGAAATTATTGTTTTGTGTACTTCTAAACCTGATGCTGTTCTTAACATTAGTAGTACATGTAGTGTAGTTTAGCCCGGTGTTGTATATTGGTGATATTTAGTACTTTTTGTACTGTGTACATTTTTTCTAACAAACTTGAAAATCTTTTTAAAAATTTATAGAGGAAGAACGCTGTTTGCAGTTGTCTTTTGGGTCTTTTGCGAGGGTTAATCCATTTTGAATGTCCATCCCCATTAGTGTGGAAAAACTTTATTTTCCTGTACACCTGAATTCGTATCAGTAAAATTGCATGTACATGTCTTGGAAAAAAATGTATTACGAAATAATCTGCTTGCTTCAAAGGATTCTCATGTTGTTAGAAAACTCACCTTTTTTGAGGTAAGTTGTGGAAGAACGTCTTAAAAACAAAGGAAATACTAAAAGGTTACAGAATCATGTTTGCACTTGTAAATAACTGCAAAAGGATTGTTAAATAATTATGTCTTGTTTAGAACAAAAATGCTAAATCCATAGCTGTAATAAGTAACTGTAATTAAATGTAAAACTAATTTAATTGTAGAGTCAACACTTGTATTTACTTGACGAGTTGCACCAATTAGTTATGTATATATTTCTTAAATTGTAAAGTTGCTACTTATGTCTCAAAGTACTCGTGGTTAAAGAGGGACTCCAAGGTCAAATTCAATTTTGTGATGTACTCATTTAGTCATTTTCCAATAGATATAGTCCTCATTTGAGTGGGGGAAAAATGACAAGTCTCCAGCCTCATGTTAAAATGGTGTCAAATGCCATTGCATACGATACCCTTCAAATGCGAAATTGTTCAACATCTTACAACATCCATCCATGTTATTTTGTTATACATGGGTCTGTACATTTTTGTACGGGAAATTGTTGGTTCATTCCTGACTTTTGATGATCAATACTCAATCAAAATGGCCTTGAATTTGACATTTTGACTGACGAACAATTCCTCCTTGGAATGTAAAGACCCATTTGTTGTTGGAATCAAATCATGTCATTCTGAAATTTTGCTCTGAAAAAGTCAGGAATGAACCAACAATTTCCCGTACAAAAATGTACAAACCCATTTAGACAACAATTTTGTCGTTGGATGTTTTAGGATGTTGACAATTTTCGCACTGGAAGGGTATCAAATAAAATGGCATTTTACACATTTTTAACGTGAGGTTAAAGACTTGTAATATTTTTCCCACTCAAATGAGGTCTCTATCTATTGGAAAATAAGTACATCACCAAAAACAGATTTGATCTTGGAGTTCCTCTTTAAGCTCAAGTTTAAAAAAAGGTCATCCATTGACCATGTTGAATTTGAATCATTCTTGAATCTGTCTATTAAACACATGTACATGTGCCTCTGTCATGCTCCAACCAGCCACAATTTTGTCTAGCTTCCTGTCTGCAATTCATGTAGCTTCAATGACAGTTGATTGATGTTTTAATTTAGCACCAGACTATTTTTCCTTTCTTCCTCAGTTTGGTTACTGGTTTGAAATGGGCAAAAACAAGATGGCTGCTCTACGATAAAGGTCTATTCTCAAGCTGGTCCAAATTTCAAAGAGCTGCTTAAAGGGACACGTTGCCTCGGATCGGACGAGTTGGTCTATAAAAAGCATATGTAACCGTTTGTTATAAAATGCATATGGTTAGAAAGATGTTTTAAAAGTAGAATACAAAGATCCACACAAAAATGTCTCGAAATTGCGTGGTTTTCCTTTACATCATTAACAAACACGGTCGGCCATTTTGTGGAGTCAACTTTTTGACTGACTCCACAAAATGGCCGACCGTGTTAGTTCGCAAAGTAAAAGGAAAACCACGCAATTTCGAGGCATATTTGTGTGGATCATTGTATTCTACTTTTATAACGTCTTTCTAGCCATATGCATTTCATAACAAACGGTTACAAATGCTTTTTTTAAGACCAACTCGTCCGATCCAAGGCAACGTGTCCCTTTAAGCCCCAAAATAGCTAAGCACAACAAAGTTATACTTACCAGAATAAGGTTACCAACCAAAATACCAGGTCACATGCACCACTGGTATCCTGCTGATTTTTGCTTAGCACAAAATTTGTAAGCAAAATTGCCTGCATAAGCAGCTCTATGAAATTGGGCCCTGGTTATGCCTATATGAGTTTTATGCAAATTTAACATTCTTGTCATTACAAATTTTGATTCTTTTTAAGTTAATTTTGTTTTATTTTATTTCACTTTCTTTAGTATTTGAATGCACTCCTAAAGGTATCGCACACACACACAAATGTGTATTATATTTGGTGTCGACTGTCAATATAACTAACTCAAGTTTACAAAATGCTTCGCTGTTTGGCTAATAACGTTTGTTGTCATAAAGTCATAAAGATTAATGGAAGAGTGTAAGAACATTTGATTTGTTGATGTTTCAATTTTTTTTGAGTGAACTGTATTATTTCCAAAGTGATTTCTTTTGAATTTTTTGTAATCAAAATAATGCATTTCTTTTAGATTTGATCAACAATGTACAGTGAGAGCAGTAAAGTCCAGGGGGTGGGGAGTGGGGGTGGGGAGTGGGGGGGGGGGGCTTAGTTAGGGAGATCAAGACCCCTTCTATTATTTTGAGAGTAAATGTTCAGCATGATTGTTTACAAAGTAGCACTGAAGGGTGCTGGGGAGAGGACTTGGGGTTGGCGGAAAGGGCTTGGGTTTGGTGGAAAGGACTTGGGGTTGGCGGAGATGGAGTTGGCACCTAGCTGTTGTTTCAGTGGTTTTGTTTTCTGTGTCATTTGAGCCGAGGTCTTCATAGTTGAGCCTTACCCCAACCCTGACCCTTGCACTATTAATCTCAACCCTAACCCTAACCATGCAAACCCTAATCCCAACCCTAATCTAACCTTAATAATCCTAAACCTAACCTTAATAATCCTAAACCTAACCTTAATAATCCTAAACCTAACCTTAATAATCCTAAACCTAACCTTAATAATCCTAAACCTAACCTTAATAATCCTAAACCTAACCTTAATAATCCTAAACCTAACCTTAATAATCCTAAACCTAACCCTATCAATCTCAAGCCTATCCAATCACCCTAAGTCCAAGGGGGAACTTCATTCTACTTGGGAAATACCATAATTCATTTCAGTTCATTTCAATTGAACATTCTGCACCCCTGCAAACCTATTGTCCAATTGGTTTGAAGAAAACAATATTGGATGTAATTTTGGAGTGATAAATTAAAGCAACACACCTGTGAGCAATTCAGGTTTAGACAGAGACCTGTTGAATGGAATCAAACGCGTTTTTCATCAGTTTTCGATGTTTCCCTTCCGGCTATATGACACACAAAACCATCTCTCTTGTTTACCGATGATGAGAACCCCGCAGGGTACCAGGTGCAATGCTACCCGAAGGATTATGGGATACCGCCTGGGGCGTGACGGGCAAAAGCTTCCTTGGAGAAGGGGGGTGGATGTCAATAAATCTTGAGTCGGGATTGTTTCGGTGGATTCGGGCATTGGATTGACCGTCCATCACAGCAAGAATATCAATATGAGGATGGTTTCTTAAGGATGAGAATGAGAAGGTGGAGGAATGTTGTTGCCATGTATAACCACTCTTATTACATCCTCCTTAATGACTGTAGTGAAAGTGCAATGTAGTTGCCATTTTACCACTCTTACATCCTCCTTTCTATAGTGGTAGTGCATGGTGGAGGAATGTAGTTGCCATGTTACCACTCTTGCATCCTTATGACTATAGTGGTGGTGCATGGTGGAGGAATGTAGTTGCCATGTTACCACTCTTGCATCCTTATGACTATAGTGGTGGTGCATGGTGGAGGAATGTACTTGCCATGTTACCACTCTTACATCCTCCTTTCTATAGTGGTAGTGCATGGTGGAGGAATGTAGTTGCCATGTTACCACTCTTGCATCCTTATGACTATAGTGGTGGTGCATGGTGGAGGAATGTAGTTGCCATGTTACCACTCTTACATCCTTATGACTGTAGTGGTAGTGCATGGTGGAGGAATGTAGTTGCCATTTTACCACTCTTACATCCTTATGACTATAGTGGTGGTGCATGGTGGAGGAATGTAGTTGCCATTTTACCACTCTTACATCCTCCTGGAAGGTGACTAGTGGTTGTGCATGCTGGGATATCTACAGCCCGTGCTGAACAAAATCGGTATAGTGTTTAAAGGCATCATACATGTTTGGTAATTACTCAAAATATTTATTAGCATAAAAACTTACTTGGTAACGAGCAACGGAGAGCTGTTGATAGTATAAAACACTGTGAGAAATGACTCCCTCTGAAGTAACATAGTTTTTGAGAAAGAGGTAATTTCTCACTAAAATAATAAAAACTTCTTGCAAGAAGTTTTTATTCCTAACTGAAAGCACACAAATTTGTACAACAAAGGTGTTTTTTCTTTCATCATTTTCTTGCAACTTCGATGACCAATTTAGCCCAAATTTTCACAGGCTTGTTATTTTATGCATATTTTGGGATACACCAAATGAGAAAACTGGTCTTTGACAATTACCAAACGTGTATGATGCCTTTAAGGGTAATTATAATAGTAAGACTAATCAAGCTTATGTAGTCATGGTTACCATAGCAACTAAGGGTGATCTTTAATAAGCTTGCGGTGGGTATACTTCAAGAGATGGAGTGCAATGCACTCTTGATTATATTCTTGACAAATCTATCTTTTATTCGTCTCCAACTTTGCATGGTGTGTAGAAAGTATTGACATTCTGTGCAGGTTAAAAACAAAAAGTCAAATAAAAATCTTCTAAGATGGAACCTTATTCCTTCAAGAACCTGGACCTAATTGCATAATAAACTTCTGCTAAGCAAACATTAGCAGGCAACCAGTCACAAAATGGTATGTTGCATGGCACTTTGGCCAGTAACCTTAATATTCTGGTAAACAAATTTTGAGCTTGGTTACTTTTTTGTGCTTGAGCAGCTCTATGAAACTGGGACCAATTTCATAAAGCTGTTAAGCGAGGGAAAAAAGAGTGGGGCACCAGTCGCAACAATGTAAATCTTATGGAATTTTGACTGGTAACCTGTTTCTGCTAAACAAGATTTTTCTGTGCTTAGCAAGCTTTTGTGCTTACAGGCTTTATGAAATTGGGCCCTGGTTGTGAGATATAAAATTATTCAGATTTTCTCTTTTCATTTTTTCCCCCTCCATGACACCCAAGGGGAAGCATTTTTCATCCAACGAACTAGGGTAATTGCTAATGGTAAGATGTACCCAGCAGATGCCTCACAGTCCCAGTGCTCTCTGATAATTTATGAGGATTATCGTGCCAGGGGGGCGATGAGAACATCCCTACTTGACAAGCACTGAGTGCCACCAACGGCAGAGCAGATACTTAGACTAATGGCTAAAAATAACCCTGCAAGGGAGATGAAGGCGTTAGGTAATGTGATATGAACAACTTCTTCTTAAGTCCAGGTAAGAATGTTCACCAGAAAAAAAGGCCGGTGATTCATGTGCGAGCACTCATACTAGAGATGAAAGCCATGGGTCATGTTTAGCAATCTAAATGTTTTTTCTGAGTGGTGTTTGTGGAAGTGATGTCTGGTTGTCATAATGATAAATATCACCTGGGGGAAGGTGTTGGGGGAGGGGGTGAAACCAAATCGCTGTCTGAATTTAAACGAAGGCTTTGTTTATTGCAAGACCAAAGTCTTCCTATATATGTTCATATTTACTGCGATAGAACCATCTTGATTTCTCCCATTCAAACCGCGTGAAGCCAAGCTGAGGCTGGGAGGGGAAGGTAGTCTGGCACCTCATTGGTATAGAGGGAACAAACATCAAATCTTAAGCAACAAATTGAGAGTAAATACCCGACTCATTTGACCTCCCTCCGATGTACACCTGGGATCAAGATTTATATAAATTAACATATTGCACCAATGTGTGATAGCACTGCGCTGTATACTCGGTGAGAGTCTTGAAGGTTTGTGTTCAAAACTTAAGGCAGGATTTCCTTAGAATTTCATTATTGGTTTATCTGATGGTCCTTTCTCTATATATGGTTAAAATAAACCAAAGGCATCGGCTAACCCCTGCCTCAGCTTTTTTTCAAAGCTTTTACTCCGTCGATGACACTAACTAATCAGCATATAAAGTATACAGAACTGATCAAATAATTAATAGAACTTTGAAGAAGGCAAATATGAACTTGCAACCATTTTATTTCTATGGGTACCTATCGAGTGCGCCCTCTGTAGTTCAATAAAAAAACAGTTAATCATGACGGGTTGTTTTGAAGTCTACCAAGACCCTCAAGTTCGTTTAAAATGTCTCTTTCTCGGTCATCAATAACGCGTCGGTGTTCACCTGATTGTTAATCTAAGGTGCGAGTATCATCTCATGTTCTAAAGGTATGTTTATAGAGCGATTTAGTTTTGTTTCTTTCTTGACGAATTTTTGACCGATGCCACGGACACCACGACCGGAATGCCACCACCGCAACCGGGTCGCACCACACCACCCGCCGTCCGTCCCGTCCTTCGCTCGGCCCCACCCCACTGGCAGGTAAGGTGTCCAGGCATGTGATTTCTCAGGATTTTTTCTTAAATCTCATCATTAAATCTCATCCCTGTACTAATTGCGAGACTAATACTACTAGTGATAGTAATCATGTACAGAAGGGCCTACGTCTCTCACACATTTGTCTTTTATTTTTATCCTAATCTGATTCTGGCTGTTTAATATTGGGTTTTTATAAATTTTTGAAAAGCAAAACAATGTAAATATTGATTTGTGGCTTTATTTTAAATTGAACGTCTTACTCAATCTTACATACAACATAACATGCAAGGCAAATTTTCCTATTTAAAATTCTTGCTCAAGTTTGATAAAAATGCAAGGCTTACCCCTTATAAATTTTGGCATTTTTTTTACAAATTTTCTTATTTAAAATTCTGGCCCAAGTTTGATAAAAATGCAAGGCTTACCCCTTGTAATTTCCCATTTTTGACAAAATTTTGCTTACTTACTCCTTGTGATTTGTTCAACTTTTGAGCACATTTTCATATTTGAAATTTTGGCCCAAATTTGATTAAAATGCAAGGCTTAACCCCTATTATTTTTTGACCTAAGTTTCCCTTTTGAAATTTAAGGCCCAAGTTTGATAAAAATGCAAGGCTAACTTACCCCTTATGAAATTTTTCAAATTTTCATATGTAAAAATTAGACCAGAATTTGATAAAATGCAAGCTTACCCCTTGTGAATTTTTTTGCAAAATTTTCCCAATACTTAAAATTGATAAAAATGCAAGGCTTACCCCCTTATGATGTCCCATTTATGACAAATTTCTTTTTTGCTTATTTACCCCTTATGATTTTTTCAACTTTTGAGCACATTTTCTTATTTGAAATTTCGGCCCAAATTTGATTAAAATGCAAGGATTACCCCCTATTATTTGTTTATTTTTTAAATTAATTTTCCTTTTTGAAATTTAGGGCTTAAGTTTGATAAAAACGCAAAGCTTACTCCTTATGATTTTTTCAACTTTTGAGCACATTTTCCTATTTGAAATTTCGGCCCAAATTTGATAAAAATGCAAGGCTAACTTACCCCTTAAGAAATTTTAAAATTTAGGCCAGAATTTGATAAAAATGCAAGGCTTACCCCTTGTGAATTTCGGCATTTTTTTGCAAATTTTCCTATTTAAATTTCGGCCCCAATTTGATAAAAATGAAAGGCTTACCCTTTATGATGTTATTATTTTTTGCCAAAGTTGCCTATTTAAAATTCTGGCCCAAGTTTGATAAAAATGCAAGGTTTTACTTACCCCTTATAATTTTTCAATTTTTTTTACAAAATTTGATAAAAGCATTTTTTGAGCACATTTTCCTTTTTGAAATTTCGGCCCAAATTTGATTCATGTTTAAGTCTTCGGGTTCTACAAGTGTAAAAACTATGCTACTTACTGCTTTGGACAAATTCTTGCTCAAAATAATGAAAAACAACAGCAAAACAATAACAGAGAAGATTAGTTTAACCTTTTGTAGTGTGCTTTTATTGCACTTAATAAATCCATCATAATGGTTACATACATCTAAGAGACATTGTATGCTTTGGGTACAAATACTGCTAGAGCTCAAAACCATCAACAAGATCTTTTTTTAAATTGCCTCATTTTACAAGCTTTTATCTAGTTTAGGATTACATAATATTTGCACATACATAAGAGGTATTATTTTTTGTCAAACTTAAAAGGAGTAGGTCAGGTAAAATATACACAAACTTAAATTAGAATATTCCAAACGACATTCTTGCATAAATTGAACAGGGATTTAAAAGTACTTTTCATTGTTGGATAGATACCCTTTACAAAATTTTCTCCTTTTTTTTGTGCACAAAAAGTTACAGGTTGTCTTACAATTATACGAAATATTCTTAACGTTCAGCTGGATTCTTTTGTATCTTCTTTCAAATAATTTGGCTTCCCATATGATGGTCCAGTTTTATATTTATAAATGAAAACAAGTACTTGTGCACAGATTCATGAAGGAAAACAAGACTTGAGTTTCAAACTTCTGAAAAATGACAAAAATGGACCATGTAGTAGACAGCTGCGATATTTTGAGTTGTTTATGAGTTGTTTATCAGCATGTTTCTTGTTATGTACAATTTACATTATGAAGCACGCCATTATAGTGTATGTTAATTGTGCTGCTTTTTAAAATACCTATTAATATTAACAGACAATGTAGTACACGATTGTGCTCACATTCTAAGATGTTTATACAAATATTCTCTACGTAAGCAATGAGTGTCAAGCCCGGTTCATACTTCACGCGAAAGCGAAGCGAATTTATGTGATGCAATAATCATTACGCCCCGTTTTTCCAAATATGACGCAAGAAAAGTAGCTTAGCTTTCGCCCGAAGTATGAATATTTATCAAAATAGAACATTAAGTCCCACCCACTTCGCACATGAACAAAAGAAACCATGCGTTCTCCAATGACAGTCCTTCATACGCAACCCGCGCACATTGGAGGTAAACCACACATTACGTCAGACTTTTACTTGAGCAAACGCCGTTTCTGATTGGTCAGTACATCATGGGGTGGGACTCAATCAATTGGTAACATTTTTTAATTCATTAAGAATTTTCAAACCACACCGTTGAAACATAATAGCATTTACCGGTACCATAATTATAGCCTTTTCGCAAAACCTGTCCACGGACGTAAACATTTGACACTAGATATACAGAGAAAGAAATTGATTTTTAATTACACCAACTTTCACTAAACCTCTTATTCATTCTGACGCAAAAGGAATCAAAATCCACTTTGAATTGAAAATGAACTTGAAACCGAGAATTTAAGTTCATTATTTCCAACGTTGCACTTCATGATTCCTGAAGCCATTCGTTGGCCACCCCTTCCATTGCTCTTTTAATTTACATCTTGTTACAAAAGCCCACATAACTTCAAACACAAAAAATACTCAATTTTACAGTTAATATAAACATACATTAATAGTTACTACGATAAAGGAATGTCGTGATACAGTACTTTTTGAAAGTTCTCACAGTGAAGCACCATACATGAACGTACCATTTGTCACCATTCCAACATTGTTATTATTTCATTAAATCTCTTTTAAGCTAGAATTCATTACATAGTTAAAAAGAGAGAAGACAAAAAAATGGTTATCATTCTGTTTCCTTTTTCATAAACATGTTTGTCTGGTACCTTGTATACACAATGAGAATGTTCACACTCTCAAACCATATGTAAAGGAGCCTGGCTATTTTTCCCCCTTCCAGCCTCGTTTGGTTACATTCAGTTGAATGCAAAAAAAAAAAAAAAAAAAAAAAAAAAAAAATCCAGAGAGAAATGGTACAACAATACTTTTTCCTGTTTACAAACCGATATTCAATTAATATTAATTGACAAACAACATTGAACTATACATGTAATTGCAATAAATAATCAATTTAAATATAACCACTGGTTAATCTGAGGTGATAAACAATTGGAATTGATTAAAATCAAAATTGCGTGCAAGTAATATGAGTGCCGTTTCAAAAATAAAAAAACTGACCATTAATGCAGACAATTTCGCACATGATTCTTGCCCAAATTGCATCTTTGTCCCTGTCACATTTCTGCGACAAATCCTCTTCAAATCTGACGAACATCCTCTCAAAACAAACAATTTCAAAAAATAGCGACCAATTGCTCACATCATCATGCCCTTTCACATCTTTTGTTGTTGCATTGGATGCATTCTTCTACTGTTTTTGATAAGTTTTTGCAGTAAATCTTTGTTCATTTTTTAAAATAATGTCTTTCAGATTGACTTCAGCAACTTAGCATACAACATTACATAAAACAATAGTTCCACCAATTATTAAATTCCTTTCTTAAACACTGCCATTCCTCCAAACTAACTCCCTGTCAGCTTTCCTTCTTATGTAAACCGTTCCTTATTTTACAAGTTACCAAGACAA
>JAJGQC010000307.1:0-25000 GCA_021014325.1 Plazaster borealis
CTATGTTGACACTGCCTGTATGTTTACGGGTAATTTTGGAGCCGGGTAGCCTACACCTTTTGCCGCAACTTTTCAGTTCTCGGGTACCCGAAAATGGACCCATGTCAAAAAACAAACCCTGAAGTAGACTTGATTTCAAGTCTGAGATCGCAATTATTTCTCAGCATCAGCCACGCAAAACTCCCCGCAGATTGGCTGTCACACGCTCTCACTCACTCGCGACCGAAGGTTAATGTCGGGGATAATTCACAAGAGGGCGCGCTTTCAGGCAATACCGTATTGGCTACCAGGCAGACAAAACACACGATCACAGACTTGGAACCAAGTCTAAACAGGCTCTGTTCCTTCATACCTTAAGATTGCTAAGGTCATTCCTGTTCTTAAAAATGGCGATCACAAGGACATTCACAACTGTCGGTCTATTTCTGTTCTCCCCTGCTTTTCTAAACTAATTGAACGACTTGTTTACAATCGCTTATCCAAATTTCTCTCTAACTTTAACATTCTCTTTGACAATCAGTTTGGCTTTCGGAGCAATCACTCTACCGAAATGGCTCTTATTCACCTAACTGATCTCATCTCTGGTTCTATGTGTGATCGACTGTATACAGCTGGAGTTTTCATTGATCTTTCAAAGGCTTTTGACGCTATTGATCACTCAATTCTTCTTTCTAAACTTAACTTCTATGGTGTTAGGGGTGCGCTCTTTAGTGGTTTAAGGACTATTTGGACAACCGTCTGCAATATGCAATATTGGTGACTGTAACTCTACTCAGAGTAATATTAGCCATGGTGTTCCCAAGGGATCTATCCTAGGGCCACTTCTCTTCTTAATTTATGTAAATGATTTACATAATTCATCTTCCCTGCTTTCTTTTCTCTTGTTTGCTGATGACACTACTATTGTCTTCTCTAATTCTAGCTTTAATTGTCTTGTCTCCGCTCTCAACAATGAGCTTATCAAAGTCTCATCCTGGTTCAAATCTAATCAACTTTCTTTGAATCCTATTAAAACTAAATGCATCTTCTTCAATAAATCCAATAATTTTCATTCAAATTCTTCCATCCACATTGACAATACTCCCATTTATATTGTCCGCTCCACGAAATTCTTGGGTGTCATTGTCGATGATAAACTCAGCTGGACTGACCATGAACGGTCACAAAAGTCGTTTCTCGTAATACCGGTGTCCTATCTAAACTTTGTTCTTTTCTTCCACCTTCTACTTTAATTTCTCTTTATAACACACTTATCTTGCCTTATCTCAGTTATTGCAACATTGTTTGGGCACGCTCCAGTAACAACAAACTTCATTCCCTCACTATCATTCAAAAACGGGCCATTAGAATTTGCACCCTTTCACATCCATGGGCTCATACAGCACCTCTTTTCGCTTCGCTGCGCACTCTAACAATCTCTGATATTAACAAACTCCACACAGGGATTTTTATGTACAAGCACATTCACAACCTTCTTCCTTTAGTGTTGTCCTCTTATATTTCTGCAGTTCAAACCATTCACAGTCATAACACCAGATCAAAGCGCAATATCTTTCTACCATTTGCACGCACCACCTATTCTCTGAATATCCTTAGATTTTACGGACCTCGTCTTTGGAATAGTATTGATGGCAAGATTAAGTCAGGGTCATCTGTGGGTTGTTTTAAAAACTCCAAACAAAATCTTGTCTCTAATTACCTTGAGTAGCTTCTTCTCTTTTCATCCTTCACCTCGTTTAAGATTTGCCTTTTTGTTCCGTCCTAGCTAGTCAAATTTGCTTTGTTTGTTTGTTTGTCCTGTTTCGTCTCTGTCTGTTTGTTTTTTTGTCACTTAACTTCCGTTCCGAAGTCCAGTATGTTGTTTTACAAGGCATTTCTATACAAGACTTTGTCTTTTGAATATGCCTCCATATTTGCCTCCGTTTCATTGTGTTCCCTCTAATTATTATTCTAGTAGTTCTTTAGACATGTTCAACACACCTTCGTTAGTATTACTTGTATGTACATTTTGCAATTTGGAAATAAATGTTGAGTTGAATTGAATTGAATTAAACCCGGAAGTGACATGTAAGTATTCGTGAATGTACAAAAATACGAATTTTCACCACTAAGTTTGGGTTAATGGAACGAAAAAAAGGAACCAGATATTCGACTTTCAGCACACCATAATTTTTATAGCTCAGACACACGCACGTATAGCTAAAGGCCTACCATTAATTCCTCCCAAGCTGCTGATGTTAACGATCCTGCCGGCTTTTCGCTCCTTCATGGAGGGGAGCACGGCCCGGATGAGCCGCACAACGCCCCAGAAGTTGGTATCCATAACTCCCTGACTCCACTCCATAGACTTGTACAAGATCCCATCCATGCTACCGATTCCTGCGTTATTTACTGGAGGAAATGTTTATACACTATTTTATTTTTTTTACTTTCACACTGCCTTTGTCACAAAACTTCAAAATTTCAAACTTAAACATAAAGGTACCAAACAGACGAAGTGTGAAAATATGCATGCACTAGTTTCAAAAAGTCTTTAAGAAAAACAAGGTTATCATCCACAAGATTTCAAAGTGATGCATATTATGCTGGTTGCTTAGTTTGTTGTTGTTGTACTGTTTGTAGCAGAGCTGACCAATTGACCCCACCCCCAAATTTACCAAGGACGTCAATTTGTCCGTCTTCACGAGTGATATCCTCCATCAATGACGTCACTGTGTCCTCCTTAGTGACGTCAAGCATTCTGACGAAGAGTGTCTCATTGAGGGCGCTCCCAGCAGCTTTCTCCAAGGTGTCTTTCGATGCAAGATTTCTCATGGTTGCATAGACCTGTGGGGAAAAAAGCAGTTTCTAAAGTCATTGGAGGAAATATTGCTCGTTTAGTTGATTCATTTTCAATTGTTACCAGGCCCGTTTAAACCAGGAATTAATTTTTATTTTATTTATTATTTTTATTATTAGCCTATTTATTATTATTGTATTTTGTTGTTTGGAGGGGGGGGGGGCGAAATACGAAAGAAAATGTACATCGGCACGTTAGCGCCACCCGTCACGCAGCAACGCATTTGGAGCTCGGAGTTGGAGAAGTCTTTGAAAATGGAAAGGCCCAATTCAAGCCCTTTGGTCCAAATTTGCGTGTTTTTTTTTTCTTTGCGCACGATTTTTTTTTTTGGGGGGCGGACTTTTTAAAAAAAATTTATTGTTTTACTTTTTATTTTTACTAATTTATTTATTATTATTATTATTATTGGTGTTTTTGTGTGTGTGTGTGTGTGTGTGTGTTTTGGGGTGTTTTTTGGTTTTTGTTGTTGTTGTTGTTTTTTTTGTTTTTTTGTTTTTTTGGGGGCGGTTATACTGGCCTGACTGTTACTTACGGTTGTCAATCTGATGGACCTACATGATACAAACGACCCAGAAAAATTGGACGAGGAGGATTCATGAATATTGTCGTCAGCTCACTTGGGCCACAAGTCGTGAATTGTCTTCCGTGAATTTTTGCGTCAATTATATTCACGTACGGCTTCAGGCACAAGTCGTGAATTTTGTCGTCAATATTTACGACTTCGGTCACAAAGTCGTGAATTGTGTCGTAAGTTGGCGTCGTAGCCCTATACCTCCATGTCCTAATTCACGACTTCTCAGTACGACCAGAGTCGTAAAAATATTGGCATAAATTCACGAATTTTTGCACAAGTCCTTTAACTTCCTTTCTCCATTCTTGTCCTGAAATTATTCATGATTATTGGACTATTTAGGACTCAGGACACAAGTCGTGAATTATGTCATGAATATTGACGCCATCATAATTCATGTTTGGTGTCCCTTCAGAGCCATGTCCATACGTATTGGTTTGTTTAGCCTGTTGGTGACCCACGGCTTACACATTACATTGTGTTGTGCTTGCCATGGAGGTAGTAAGATTGTGCTGTGTTTTGGAATTAGGTTTTGCCATCGCACAACCTGCCTTGAATATTTTGGTCAACCCCCCCCCCCCCCAACAACTGTGACTGAGGGGTTTGCTTTACCAGGGTCCAATTTCATAGAGCTGTTAAGTACAAAAAGTAGCTAAGCACAACAAAATTATGCTTACCAGAATAAGGTCACCAGCTAAAATACCATGTGACATGTACAATCTGTGACTGGTACCATGTTTTGTTTTGTTCAGCAGAATTGTTTAGGCCCCCCCCCCCCCATAAGCAATATTTTCTGCCTAAAGCATATGGGGGCGCCGTTTGTCAATTAATTGTTTAGCGTTTTTTTGACATGTTTTAACCATGGTTTGTAACAATTGGATGTAAACCATAGAAATTGCTGTCAATTTTTTGTGTGGTTTACATACCATGAATATACAATCAAAGCTTATAATTTATGGTTTATAAACCATGTAAAACTGAAGCCTCACAAAACATGGTTTATAAACCATGATTTGTAAACCATAAACTTGTAAGCACCTTAACAACATGGTTTATAAACCATGACATTTTAAGCACCTTAAAAACATGATTTATAAACCATGAAATTGTAAGCACGTTTCAAAACATTGTTTATAAACCAAGAAATTTTAAGCACCTTCAAAACATGGTTTATAAACCATGATATTTCTAGCATAATGGTTTACAAATCATGGTTTATAAACCATGAAAACTGAGCCATCATAACACATGGTTTATAAACCATGAAAATTTAAACACCTTAAAAACATGGTTTATAAATCATGACAATTTGAACACCTTCAAAACATGGTTTATAAACCAAGAAATTTTTAAGCACCTTCAAAACGTGGTTTATAAACCATGAATTTTCTAGCATCATGGTTTACAAATTATGGTTTATAAACCATGAAAAACTGAAGCCCGTCACAAAACATGGTTTATAAACCATGAACATACACCTTCAAAACATGGTTTATAAACCATTAAAATTATAGCACCTTCAAAACATGGTTTACAAATCATGGTTTATAAACCATAAAAACCGTGTGTTCAAAAATCATGGTTTATAAACCAATAAAAACCGTGTGTTCACAAATCATGGTTTATAAACCATGAAAAACCGTTTGTAAAGAAGGTAATGGTGGAAAACTTCCCTTAAAATATTAGTCCTTGAAATGCTTTAGTTTTTGAGTAATAAGTAATGCAATTAGTAATTATCCTGCAGGATAATTTAACGGATTTTTAAAAAAAATTCGTTGAATGCTGCCCTCACACGACTGCAACAGAGGCATTAAATTCTCAGTTGGCGAGAACTAATCATTCGCAAATGGCTCGATCGCGGGAGTTCCCCCGCCGCCGCATACGTGCAGCGCGCGTTAATCCCCGGGTGCTTGTGTGTTGGTTTGCGACTTTTCGGCACTCAAGATTTTCTGCATTGTATTGTCGAAGTCTTCTACATATTTGTCAAAGTTCTCTACACAGAGCAAGGACCAAAGCTTATTATAGTATCACAATAATATGGAGCACAAGAAGACTGGAAACAAGAAGGTTTCCGAAAGTGGCCGAAAGTGCAAAATTAAGTTCGCACAATGTTTCAAACCATGGAGGTAGAATTACCAAACCGACAGTTTCGGGCTCGTGAGTGGTACTACTAGTACTACTAATACTATGAAGCTACCAGTTTTGGTGATGCAGCGGTGGAGAACCAATGCAATGGAACTCCGCATGTCAAATACGGAGTTCGCAAAAATGCTACTGGACATGCATAAAAAGTGAGTAACCAATTTATTTCATTACCTTTAATGCAAGACCAAACACTGAAAATGCAGTATCTGGCCAGAAACAGCGTTGGTCTTTTGTAAGTTGTCATGCCTGGTTCGTTGTAAATAAATGTAATGCACCATGTTGTGTACTCGGTGATTGTACTGACTACTACTGTACTGTTTAGTGCTTTACTACTGTCACGATGTTTACTTTTGAAACAGAACTTTGGTTAGTAGAAGTTTGGACTAATTTGTTTACGCTGAATTGAGGCCCTCTGATGCTAAATGTTTGTACTTGGTGTTTATCTTTGGTTTTAAAAACCCTCCTGTAAAATCTGGATCATTTTTAATCATTTCTTCACAAGTCCCTCTCACCAACTACCCCCCCCCCCCAAAGAAAGAAATCATACAACAACAAAAATGATTTGTAATAACACTAAATTAAATAACGATACAATAAATTGTGCATTCTGAAAATATAACGTAGTCGTAGACCAGAATGACAACAATAATTAATTTGCCTTTCAGAAAAGAAAAACATGTTTAGGTATAAAATTTTGCCTGTTGATGCCAAGATCAGTGGACTGGCAGTCCAGTGTAAACATTTTTAGTTATAATATTCAACTTACTGTACTACTATTTGTAATTGTACTAGTAGGCCTATTGTTTTTAATGTAGCAGACTGTCTGGATAAAAGATTCACCTTTAGAAGGCCAACATTGCCAACAATATTAACCTTATTTTGCCAACCTTATTTTGCAATTAGAAAATGAAGTGCAAGTTCATATTCGGTTTAAACCACTGCACCCACGTCCCACATCACTTGCAGTGGCCCCCTGTGCTTATTGAGCCACTGTCAAATTATACAACTTATTTCTTTATTTATTTTCAGTTTTGTTGGCTATCGGGCAAGAAATCTTCTTGCATGGATTATATGCACCACAAGGACAGACCTGTAAAGAAAGATGCAGATGGAAATGACATGTGAGTTGTTTGAACAGATAGTAAAAAAAAAAGTTTTATTCACACTTTCAATTACAGGGCTGTCATATCTATGTCCTTCATAGGATTGTCAAATGTGAATTAAAAGTGCTTATAGCTTGGAATGGACACAACAGCATGGGCAAGATTATGCATTTTGAGAAAGTCAAACAGTCAAACAAACACTAGATCTGGTAATCAGTAAGAAATTTTTGTGACTAATTGTTCTCTCTCTCTCTTTCTAAGTATGTGTATAAAACCATTATGATGCATAACCGACTTAAATGTAGTTATCCAAATGAACGGTCTTGGAATGAGAGAAGTTGTTGACAAAAATGTATTAAATTATTGTATTGTCATGTAAAAACAGGTATGTTGCACAATGGTCCAAGAAGGCAAGTGAGTATTCAGCAGTGAAGGTGCAAATGCCAAAGACGACTATATTATTCCCTCCTTGATAGCAAAGATCCTCATAAACCGACTGGAGGACATGCAACCATTGCATCGGCAGCATGTAATGAGAGATGATGACCCTCGGAGGATTCAACCAAGACTTGCCTCTAAGCCACCTACCCCAATCCTTGAAATATTGGAAAGACGCCATATTTCTTGGTTTTGAATAACTAAACTTTATCTGCCACTGTTTGACTTTGCATGCATACATGCAAATTATCAATTTTTAACTGCTTCGCAATGTTGTTTTTAATGTACCATGTCCTGACAGTTTGTCTTGACGAGGCAAGTTTCTCTCACAGGGTTGGTGTCTACATGGAGACATCCATGATATATATTTGTAGCACAATATTAAGGGTTTGGGGTTGACGGGTTTCCATGTCTATTTTGTGTCTATTGAGAAACATTTCAAATGACAAGGATGTATTTTTTATAATATACAACTACAATGTATAGCTAGTATATTTTCATGCCAATCGGTCTCTCCTTAAAGGCATCGTACACGTTTGGTAATAACTCAAAATATATATTAGCATAAAAACTGACTTGATAACGAGCAACAGAGAGCTGTTGATAGTATAAAACATTGTAAGAAATGACTCCCTCTGAAGTAATGACTCCCTCTGAAGTAACGTAGTTCTCACTAAAATAATAAAAACTTCTTGCAAGAAGTTTTTATTCCTACATCTGAAAGCACACAAATTTGTACAACAAGGGTGTTTTTTCTTTCATCATTTTCTTGCAACTTCGATGACCAATTGAGCCCAATTTTTCACAGGCTTGTTATTTGATGCATATGTTAGGATACACCAAGTGAGAACACTGGTCTTTGACAATTACCAAACGTGTACGATGCCTTTAAGCCAGTGTATTGCCCAAATGGGTCTGGAAAAGTGGACTTAATCTTAAGAACAACACGACTTGGTATGACTCTACGGACTCCAGCACCAAGGCGATTGTATTGCCAGAGTATGTAACATTTTGTAGTCCGTGTGCCGGTTTTGACGATTCTCATCACCAGGATTTATAGCCCTAAGTTTAATGTTGAGAAGCTCTCTACATAATGCTCTTTGGAGCGCAATAGTCATTGGATCCAGAATGGTGGCCAGGAGCTGGAAAATATTAGATGTTATACAATGTGAAATTACATGTAGGCCTACTTGTTCATAAAAGCATATATCTAAAATGTTTAACATATAGGGTGTGTAGCTAGGCAGTTTAGTGGCTCTTGTCGACAGCACAAACACTCCTCATGCATCTGTAGGCATTTGCTGACAATTTGAACATATGCACCAATCAGTTCTGTGTTGGTAGTGGTGGAAGCACTGGCAGTTGTTGGTTTTGACGAGTTTCCCAAATATTGATGAGAGGACTCCAGGATTCGCATCCAATGTTTGAATGACTGTCTCTTAACTCGTACTCATTCATAGCCGCTACATCTGTCTGTATTTAAAATTGTGTGTGAAGAACTTAAACATTCAATACATATCTTTTAGTTTACGACATTCTTTATACTAAACTTTGATTTAAGTCATGAAAAGCTTATGATTAATTATATAAAGCAGCGGATGACTTAATTAATTTGTGCCTTAATTTTTGTGTGTGTGTGTATATTTTCGATAACATTTTTTAGTTTTTACATGAATTGAACATCTTGGTTTTGCCCATTTGAATGGAATGTTTCCTCTTTAATTTTTCAATTATTCATAAAGTTCTTTTCAACATTGTATCCGTATTATATGAAAGATATACACGAACAAACCATTATCCTTTGCCTTCTCTGTTCTGGCATATTTACAACGACCTCTGCCTGATCAGCAGGTTGTCCTGCGGCTTTGCAACCCCTCTTAGTCTAGCCTGGCATCTTTGCCGCCTCCCCCATCCTGCACCACTTCCTCTTTCAGGGACCACTCTTCCTCCTCCTTGTCCTCTACCTCTTTTTCCTCCCCTCCTTTATCGTCTTGTACTTGTACTAGCAACATTCTGCTAATTACAAAGAGCGTTTAGGTTAATGCGTTTCAATTTGGTCAAAATAGTATAAACAATGTTGTTTTATAATTTAATAGGAGTCTTTTGGTACAATTATAATATTCACCCATCTCCCCTTTTATAAACTTTTCAAGCATAGACCATGGTCCCTGAAGATCATGGTGTTCCCATCAACAACAAATTATAAGTACAACTTTCTTGTACAAAATGTAGGCCAACATGGTAAAAACAAAAGGGGCTCAGAAAATATATTATACTGAGCCTAGTTCTGTTAGACTGGTGTAATATTTTAGATGAATAAACTAAAACATCACTCAGCATGGATAATAATGTCAATGGTCCATAATGACCAAGAACCAGCCCCTAGCATGAGTACCCTTACAACCAAACTGCTTGACCTACTACAATTGTTTGTTTTTTTTATTCCAACATTTTTTGAACAATGTTAACTTTACCAACCGGTTTCCAATCGGGTGAATGAGCTTCTTGCTCTCGCTCCATGGATTCATGGGATGCTGAAGAACTCGGGAGCTCATTGATGTTCTTGAAAAGTGTCTGAAGCATCAGGTCTAGTGCTATTGCTAGTGCCAGCAATTACAATGCATAATTTATATCAAATGAACATAATACTCCAGCAGTCGCTTTGAAGTTTTAAGTTAATAGATCCATGGAACAAACAAACAAACAAGGGATTATTTCTTTTTCAACATGATGTAACCCTTTCTTTATGTTTTGACAAATTACAGTCCTAGCTAAGACCTCTTTAATTGGTGATTAATTAATTAAGTCATTTCCCACTTTCGCTGCTCCATTAATAGTCTGCTGACCAGTTGGCGTAACTACGGGGGCACGTGCCCCCCCCCCGGGTGCCCCCCCCCCCCATTTGAAATCTGGACTTTTGTGATTGGAAATTTCCAGAGTAAAATCATTTTTAAACGCTTTGATGAAGAATGTCGATGTTTTTAAAACTATTTTTCCGTTTACATGCAGGAAACATATTTTTTTACACTCACGCCTATAAAAAAATAGTAGGTAACAAAAAAAGGCGCTGAAAAAGGGGCTTGTTCAAGCCCTGTAACCAGGATTTTTTAAAACTTTTTTGGGGGGAGGCGAATATGAAAGAAAATGTACATCGGCGCGTAAGTGCCGCCCGTCACGTAGCGCGACGCAAGGGGGAGTGGGATGAGGTTGTGCCCCCTCAGAAGTTCGACATTTTGTAAAAAAATGCCCAATTCAAGCCACTTGGTGCACCATTTTTGCGCTATGATATTGGTTATTAATATCTGAAAACATCTCAATTATAGCTTTGTATCAATATTATTTCAGCATATTTAATGCTCAGACGGCGTATGCCACCCATTGCGTCCTCTATTTACATATTTGTATATTATTTTATGTTATAAATGTCGTAAATTAACGAAAATAAGTCACAGTTACGATGCAGACTTTTTTAATTAATTATTTTGTTCAGATTTTTTTATTATTTATTATTATCAAAATGTTATCATTTTATTTTTAGGGGGGCCGTCCGACCCCAGCCCCCCCCCCCCCGATTACGGGCATGGGCTTGTTTTAAAGAAAAAGGCAAACGGAAACTTGGCCAGAAGTGCCTCCCTATAAAAAATGGTGCACCCCCTTGTGTCCCCCTGAAATTTTACCCTAGTTACGCCGCTGCTGCTGACCCCAAACAAGGCCAGACCACCCCAGGCTGACCAATAAACCATTTAGTGTATGAGACTGACAATTCCCCTCATTATAAACCATTAAACAGTAAACTAGATCCAGCTGTGTTCATTCCCAGTCTTCATCTCTATTCTTTCAACGCTGGTACTAATTCTACCTCAATGCTTGTACGTAATACTTGTAAAAATAACTCGGACTGCATTATTTTTCACATCAGTCCCCACCCCACATTTGATTTTAGTTTTCAACTGAATGTAAAAAAGACAATAAGATTACATGAATCACGGGGAAATGTTGACTGGGTGTGCAATAATCCATTATTTTCATCGATTCCACTTGGGCATGGTTATAATAAACATTTGTGAAAGTTTAAATCTGGTATTATGAACCATGTCTGTATGTCTACCGTTTCGGGAAGGCTACATATTGTATTTGCCTCCATTTTCCCTCCACAACTCATATGCCCATACTTCGTAGTATATATAGCCTAATACTTGTAGTAAGTACATGTAAACAATATCGGAGGAACGAAAAGATTATAACTTGAAGTCATACTAAAAAAACTACACTAGGGACAATCCGCCGAACAGTTGAAACTGTACACGCGTGGTGTGTGCACTGAGCGTACTGTGTACCATACCATATAATAGGCCTACACAACAAGCTGAGAAAACCACCTCATTATGCAGACGGCCCCTCGGTAACCCGAAAGTGCGTGTCAGCTTACTTGCACAATCGTCCCGATTCGGAACCGGGGAGGACCGGCAAAGACGCACTTTACCAGCGACTGTTCCCACGTCGAAATTCTTTAATCGGAAAACGGTCGTTGATTTTCTGTTTGTAACGAGTGATGGCGCTATTTAAAATTATGTCGTTAAAATTGACAGGCCTCTAAAAGTATCACGACTCGGTGAAACCATGGCAAAACAAGGGTGGTTTTTCCCGTTATTTTCTCCAGACTCCGATGACCGATTGAGCCTAAACTTCCACAGGTTTGTTATTTCATGTATATGTTGGGATATGCAAAGTGTGGACACTGGACTTTGACAACTTACAGATGTTGTACACGTGCTTTAACTAAACAGCGTAAAGCTTACATAATGCATACACGCATATTGTCTCCGTGTTTGCGGCTTATTTTCTAATTACCGATTTTTATTTATTTCAGTCTTCGTCCGGATGAATTATAATAGTCCAGCGTTTGGACCGTTTTCGTATAGCTAACTACGCGCAGCGCTCAGCAGTACGCCCTCAACGTCACGTCAAGACACAGTCAAAAAGATGAGCCCAGAAAAACGGTCCAGTCGTTATTTTTGCCGGGTCTCTGAATTGGCGGGCAAAGCGCCCTCAACGCGGAGGGTTTCCGTGTGATCGGGAGAGCTATTAATGATCGGGAGAGCTATAATAAAGAACGTCCAAATTTTTGCCGGGTCTCTGAATTGGCGGGCAAAGCGCCCTCAACGCGGAGGGTTTCCGTGTGGGCTATTAATGATCGGGAGAGCTATAATAAAGAACGTCCAGATTTTTGCCGGGTCTCTGAATTGGCGGGCAAAGCGCCCTCAACGCGGAGGGTTTCCGTGTGATCGGGAGAGCTATTAATGATCGGGAGAGCTATAATAAAGAACGTCCAGAATCTGGACTAGAATTATAACGGAATCAACGACAGAAATGAGCCAAATACGCGGCTGGCTATTTCGGGCCCAATACTTTGTTAGCTTCAGTTCGGTGCTTGGGAAGGAGGTTGGATGAAACAACGTTCGGTTTTTATGGTTTATAAACCATGATTTGTGAACACACGGGTTTTTTATGGTTTATAAACCATGATTTGTGAACACACGGTTTTTTATGGTTTATAAACCATGATTTTTGAACACACGTTTTCGTTTATAAACCATGATTTTCGAACACACGGTTTTTAAGGTTTATAATCCATGATTTTTGAACACACGGTTTTTATGGTTTGTAAACCATGATTTGTAAACCATGTTTTGAAGGTTCTATAATTTTCATGGTTTATAAACCATGTTTTGAAGGTGTTTAAATTTTCATGGTTTATAAACCATGTTTTGAAGGTGTTTAAATTTTCATGGTTTATAAACCATGTTTTGGGACGAGCTTCAGTTTTTCATGGTTTATAAACCATGATTTGTAAACCATGATGCTAGAAATTCATGGTTTATAAACCACGTTTTGAAGGTGCTTAAAATGGCTTGGTTTATAAACCATTTTTTGAAACGTGCTTAAAATTTCGTGGTTTATAAACCATGTCTTTAAGGTGCTGAAAATTTCATGGTTTACAAATCATGGTTTATAAACCATGTTTTGAAGGTGTTTAAATTTTCATGGTTTATAAACCATGTTTGGAAGGTGTTTAAATTTTCATGGTTTATAAACCATGTTTTGTGAGGCTTCAGTTTTACATGGTTTATAAACCATAATTTATAAGCTTTGATTGGTATGTAAACCACAACAAAAAAATTGACAGCAATTTCTATGGTTTACATGATATTGTTACAAACCATGGTTAAAACATGTAAAAAAAACGCTAAACAATTAATTGACAAACGGCGCCCCATAAAAGCAGCTGTATAAAATTGGGCACCTGTCATTGGAATGTTATAAGGTAGAAACTTATCCCCAGTGAACCCCTAGTTATTACCCCAAAAAATCATAATCGTACTATTTCTCTCTACACCTCCCACTGCATGCACTGCAGAGCAAAGGCTGGGTGCGGTCATAAATAAAACTATTTGTCATATAGTCAACTCAGGGTAATCTAGGGGGGCAGATGGCGTGACGATCAATTGTACAGTTTCCTCACCCAAAATACTAATGTGTCCTTTTGAAAAGTTGAAAGGTACCCACCTTGTATTTGTGTTCGGGATCCTGGGCTAACATTACGGCAATTGCAAGCCCTATCCCGGACGAACAGCCGCTTATCAAGACCGTGCTTTTCCCCATGATGGTAAACGGTGCGTCGGGCCTCCTGAACGGGTCAGAAATGAGCTTTGATCACAAGGCGCTCCGCACAGCACACCCCACGCTCACTGCGTGGATACACTTGTTTACATACACAATGTTCCACGCCCGCAACATTCGGGTCGGGTTAAAGTGTCACTACAGTGAGAATTTGGAAAGCAGAAACAATTATACACCTTGCAGATATTATATCAGACTACTGTTTTATGAGTTACTTGAGTTATTTGGATTCGTAGGTTTTGTGTAACATCACATCAAAAAAGTTGGTCATTATTGGGGATTGGCGAAACTTTCGAGCATTTGGCCGTTGAGGGCGTTTGATTGGTTCGAAAATTCATGACGTCGCAAGGTGGATTAGGTTGCTTATGTTATTGCGCAATCACTGACTACAGCAGTGTACATGTAGTCTTTTCGCAATTCGGAGTGGCGAGTGCAAAAAATGGGGCTGTAAAAATCGTTGTTTAGGCATGACCAAAATGACCAATTTTTAAATTTTTTTTTATGTGACATAATGAAGTATCATTCTACAGTTTTATTGGAAAAGGGAACCTCAAAAAAAATCGCATAATTATAGAGATGAATGGGCAAGATTTTGTTTTATTGTCGATTGTTTTAGTTTAACGTGGTTTATGACCATGAAAAACATACATGCTGTTGGGAATGTACAATAGTGCACTTAAAAAATAGGAAAGTAAAATCAATTCAACAGTATAACGAAGAATACCCGATAATTAAACTTGACCTCAGCTTCCGGTTGCTGCAAAAAATTATGAATTTTGTGCTCACCTCCGATCACAAAACTTATGTAGACGCTTGTTTTGGATGCGCGATGATAATCGCCAGATGCTGTAATTGCAACGGGAAGCCTTTTCATTGCAGTATGGTTGTTGAGGCGTCAGCGTCCTCTATAAACTGCGTCACGCGTTATTTTTATGCCCGTGTGACCTTCGGGAATCCACGTAAGTGGTTTCTGAAAAGTTAAGAACAAGCATCCTTGTCCCAGAGTTTTAATTTTGCTTTAATATTAATGAACACATTATTTGTGTATTTATTGTAAAAACTAAAACTGGTTTTATAAACATGTAATGAGTATTTTTGTTGTTCAGATTTTATCATTAAATCTAATTTAAAACAAAGATTTGATTTCAGAGAAAAAAAGTTCTTCGTTTGACGTGTTTTCTCGTTCCGATACGCGCGAGACTTGCACAGTCTATTCCCATTTCTAAAGAATTCCTCTATTGTATCCAAGTTGAACAGAGACAAACTTTATGGGGTCCACTGTTTAATTGTGTACGACTCTAAGGTATTGTACACTTTTGGTAACAGCTCAAAATCAGTGTCCACATTTTGTGTGATACAACATGTGCATGAACAAACAAACCTGTGAAAGTTTGAGCTTAATTGGTCATCGAGGTCACGAGAAAATAGTGAAAAGAGACCTTATGTTTTGGGGGTTTTTTTTTCAAATTATTGCACGTGATGAAAACTATTGTTTTACTCATTTCTCAGAAACGATAGCATTTTAGGCAGAGATATTTTAAGGAACCCTTTCTACCATTACTTACTTTTAAATCATTTAAGTTATGTGTGAATCTGTGAACATTGTGTTTTTCGATCTTACCAATACATCAGGGCCTTTAAAGGCACTGTACACGTTTGGTAATTACTCAAAATATATCTAAGCATAAAAACTGACTTAGTTACGAGCAACAGAGAGCTGTTGATAGTATAAAACATTGTGAGAAACGACTCCCTCTGAAGTAATGTAGTTTTTGAGAAAGAGGGAATATCTCACTAAAATAATAAAAACTTCTTGCAAGAAGTTTTTATTCCTAGCTGAAAGCACACAAATTTGTACAACAAGGGTGTATTTTCTGTCATCATTTTCTTGCAACTTCGATGACCAATTGAGCCCAAATTTTCACAGGCTTGTTATTTTATGCATTTGTTGGGATACACCAAATGAGAACACTGGTCTTTGACAATTACCACACGTGTACGATGCCTTTAAAACATGCAGTTTTCTGTGAATTTGTTTTGTTGTTACGCTGTTTAATACTACGAAATGCAAAAAACGGTTCACAGGAATATTTGCGTTAATTAATGCAGTGTCACAGGTTCAGCGCTTATAAAGCGAGTGACCTTTAAGCATTGAAGTATAGTGACGTACATAATGATATCGTATCGATAGAAATGGTTGTAATTTATTCTGTAATTACCTATAGATTATCATAAATATCATAAGCAGTGATAAGGGCCCATGCGTAAGTCTACGTGCACTTGAAGGCCCATAGTATTAGTACTGATCGTGCTCGCAAGTATACTACTCGGCCACCCAATGAGGATTGGGTGATTGGTAGCAGGCTATGCAACCAATCACGGCGCATTGAGGAAGTATTGTCCAGAGGTCAGTGACTTTACCCAAGAAAGTGGTTGGTCACTTGGCCACTGGACTCCGACAGAGGAAAGTTGTGAGAATTAACCCTCCAAGTTTCTTCAGTTTATGCACTTTGCCTCTGTCGGATATCTGCGTTGGATTGCGCCAACCCAACTTGTCGTCACAATAATATTTATATGTTCATCCCCTGTCCTGCTCTAGGTGAGTTTGATTTTACTTTTATCTTTCTTGTGAGCCTAGGCTTAAAAGTTAAAGTAAAGATCAGTTTGTCAATGTACATTTAATTTGAACAATCACTGCTTACTTTCTATTTGTGTGAGGATAATGTTTTGGTTTTTTATTTTAATGGAAGTTTTGCAAGCTCTTATTTTGAATTGATAATTATTGACTTGTTGTTTTCCATGCTCTTTTAACTTTTGAATACTTACAAAATGTTCATTATATTTTGTCTCTGTATTATTTTACTTTGACTTTATTTAGTTAATGTTGCTTTATTAATATCTGCATTATTTGAGATTGTATTGTGAGAAAGATTACAGTACTCTTTTATTTCATGGTTTGACACTTTATTCAAAGTTAGTATTTCTTTGTACAGTTTTAAGATGCACTGCTTTATTTAATTTTGATTGCATCGACCACCATGATAGTTATGTCTCCTTCAACTTACTTGAGACTGAAGGCTACTCTTTAATTTATTACTGTCTGCACTTTGTCCTTGGTCCATAAGACCAGAGACTTCTGCTGAAGTCTGGGAGTTTTATTAATTGACTTGTTCATGTTTAATATTAGAAACAACTTATTTCTACTTACTTTTGATTCTTTCACGAGTGTTGCAAGTGACAAAGAATAGTTCTGTGTTATAAGTTTAATTGATTTTAGTTTTATGTATTTATCCCTTTTAACTTACTGCAACTAAACTTTTTAGTCAGTAACCCTTTTGATCATAGTTTTGCTCTATGGTTTGATATATCTTTGATTTTACTTGTTTGCATTTTTGATACTCTGCATTTACTTTTATTTGAGACTTCTTGAAAGTTTCAAGTCATTTTGTATATTATAATTGTTGCTTAAAAGTCTAAGCAATTCTCCTGTTTTTCATTGTTTATTCGAACATCCTTATTTCATGGTATCAATGAGTCATTGTTCCATGAAATGTCTTGTATATAAATTAACCACAAGCTATGCAAGAGTAATCCTTGACTGTCCATCATTTAGCCTTTGGCACTGGTCTTGGCAGAAGGTGTTACATCTTCACATCCATGGGACTGCCCTGACTAGTGTGAGATAAATATTCCCACAGTCATTGATTAACACTTACTTTATTTTTAGGATTAGTATTCCTTTCTTGTCAAAGGATTATAGGTATTATGATTAAGTATTTAATTTAAGTTTATTTCATATTTTTGAATGGCATAGGATTAATTTTACGCTTGGCCACTGGACTCCGACAGAGGAAAGTTGTGAGAATTAACCCTCCAAGTTTCTTCAGTTTATGCACTTTGCCTCTGTCGGATATCTGCGTTGGATTGCGCCAACCCAACTTGTCGTCACAATATTATTTATATGTTCATCCCCTGTCTTGCTCTAGGCGGATTCAAACCAAGAGAGCCAGAAGGACAGCGTATCACATCTTCATCTTCAATTGCATTGTAACTGGTTGTTTGGAAACAGTAATCCTGTCCCCTGATCAAGGACAAGGATCTGTTTCGCACCTCTTCAAGTTCCCCATCATCAATTTCATCGGCCCCATATTTCTTCAACTTCAGGAAGAACTTTTTCATCACCGTACCGTTATCTTCATTTATCTTCAAGTTGTTTTCTTCAAGTTCATCATTGTCTCCAAGTGCGCCATATTCCTCTAAACAGATAAGCCATTCACTTTTGTTTTATATTCACATTCTTTTAAAGTTTACTTGCTATTTTGTTTCGTTTATATTATATGGGCGACCCTGCCAGGATAACGGCGTGAACCTGTTACATAATTGGCTTATGGTCGAGACCCGCCAGGTTTTCTATTAATTCCACAAGGTTTTTAAATGTTTAATTGTATTTTCTTGTTATATAATTGGCTTATATGGTCGAGACCCGCCGGGTTTTCTATTAATTTCCTTTTATTTGAGAGTCCATTTTTTATACTCTCATTTAATGTACACAACACAGCGTTTTATCGCCCTTCCCTTCATTTGTAGCCGGGATAAGAATAAACCTTCATTTTTACAAGCAATATACCAGCGTATCCCTTGTAAATTCATTATGTCTCAGCACAGAGTGCGCTAGCCGCATTCAAAACCTGCTACAAATGTAACCGTGAAGCTATCAAGTGTACAATATACTGGTTAAATGTACATAATAGTGTCTAGACTCCGAAGTTTATTTTAGTACATACATTGTGTCAGACAATAAACCAGTGCAAGCAACAATGCGATAAGTATTAACGTTTTTATTTGCGAGACACATTAATTTTGTCAACGAACTGACACACACATAGACAGTAAAAAGTAACGATTGTAGAAAACGACGTTTAATGTTGAAAGCTTTTATAAAATCCCGCGGCTTTCCTTTAAAACGTCACTAGTTTTCTTACAGTGGAGACTTGTTACTTTGAACTTTAATACATGGTGCTTATGACTGCTTTTCGTCCTAAATAAATAAGCAATAAAGTTAAACGTTTTGTGTTAGTACGTGAAATCAAGAATTGATGCTAAATGTTTTTGAGCTTGAAACATTAGTACCATAGCTCACAGTATTCCAGGATGGGATGGGGAACAACTTCTGACTCGATCAAGCATATTCTGTAGATTTCAAAATTAAACTATTTTTTCTTTTGATAATCTTGAAAAATAGACGATTGATAGAGCGTGCTCTTACAGGTGGTGACTTCATAATTCCTTACATTATAATGTGACACTCATAATATTGGGTCGGGACGCTTCTGAGGTGTGGCTAAATCTCCTTTAATATTCTGTAAGGTGAAGACAGTGATGATAGACATGTTAAGGGCTGTCTTCATGGAATTGAATTATATTATGTACAAAACACTGTATATTAATCAAATTACTACCCTAATAAACGACTAATGAACGATAATCAATAAACTATAAAAAACACTTCG
The DNA here is from genome assembly GCA_021014325.1 of Plazaster borealis. NCBI lineage: Eukaryota > Metazoa > Echinodermata > Asteroidea > Forcipulatida > Labidiasteridae > Plazaster > Plazaster borealis. Next base: position 19,288 of record JAJGQC010000307.1, read on the forward strand.
TAATGGAAAATAAATCAAGTACGTATGCGGTACCCGCCAATGCTTTCGGTGGGCCGCCATCTTGGCTCACTAATAAAACGGCAATATATATATACAAACGTAAACCAATTTATAAGCATAATCAGCAGAATCTAAGGACATTACATTATGAACCTCATGTCTGAAATATAACAAGCTTAGGTAATAAACTTAAACGAACTTTTAATGATAATTATATAATACAAAAAAGGGTTATTTACCTGTAAAAGGTGAAGACAGTGATGATAGACATGTAAAGGGCTGTCTTCATGGAATTGAATTATGGGAGCGCCCGGAAACCTGACGTGGAGGGCGCTCGATTTAATTTAAATATCAAAAGAATTTAGTAGAATCGACTGATAAGTTTATAAAACCGAAAATGAACGGGGGCATGTTTTATACCTGTCACAATACCGCGCCGCACAGTCTTATGGAGGTGGGTTTTTTTACCACACAAGCCATAGGACAGGAATTGTGGCGAGCGAAATCTATTGACTTAACTTTGGGCACTGGTGCCATCATGATGACGTCGCACAATGTTTTAACCTAACAAACACATCTACAGTATCCCACAAGTACACAATCGAAAACAGTTGATCGGATTTCTACTTTTCGAGATATGGTGGTCTCAAGATTTGCTGTTTATATTCATGTCATTATGTATCATACAATAAACCAATGCAAGCAGTTCTTCAACAAGACATGGATTTAAAATAATGTACAAATAGTGCCTAGACTATATAAGTCAATAAACCATTGCAAGCAGTAATGCGACAATTAATGACCTATAACTTTTGAAACATCAAATGTGCAAATGAATGCAATGGATGTACACATTAGTGTCTAGACTCCGGAGTTTTATGTAGTGCATACATTGTATGAGACATTAACCATTGCACGCAGTCATGCGACAAGTCATGAATGCTTACTTTCGAGACACATTATTTTTGGTCAATATAACTGTAACAATCAAATCGCACTGACGCCACACACACGTAGATCCCAGTGAAAAGTAACAATCGGAGAAAACGGCGTTCAATGTTGAACGCTTTTTAAAATCCCGTTTACCTTCAAAACGCCTGGGTATTTTTACTGGTTTTCTTACAGTGAAGACTTGACGCTTTGATTTCCATTTATATGGCGCTTTTGACTGCTTTTCGTGCTAAATTTTTGAAAAATAAATGAAACTCTTTACGATACCAACCGCGTGTATTGAAAAACGGCTCATCATTTCCCTACCACCTGAACCGAACACCTTGAGTTTGTAGTATGACAAACTCTGAATCTCTAGTTATTATTGTTTTAAGGAAGTGATTAAGTTTGCATTATTTTGAGGCTGGGAGAGAATTCTACCTACACCCACGTATATAAGAGGTTGACGAAAATAATAGTCGAAAATATGATGTATTGATTAAGCTCACTGTATGCACTTTGTGGTGTGTTTAGAAGAAGCGGCCATTTGAATTTTGAGTTGATACCGTATCAATTTTGTAAAAGTAAACCGAAAGTAGGGCGACCCAAATATAACTGTTACCAATAAGATGGTAGTAATTATTGTTTCAATGTGATATTTCCAGGGCTTCTTTTATGGACTTGAATTAGTCCTAGTGGCCGAAAGTGAGGCAACCATACCGTGGAAGGGACACCCTCTTAATCAAGACACCGGGTCACATCAGCCATTGGTGAGGTGTACGCTTCAGCTGTTAATAGTGGTGGTGGGAATTAATTATAAGTAAATGATTATTCTGTACCGTAGATCTTAGTTAATTTTTGAGGTTAATGAAAACACAATTAATTTCCTAGTTCCAACTGTGATGGATACTCTTTCTTTGTTTGGATGTCCATGGATGTACATAGTGTAAATAAATTTAAGTTTAATGTTCTTGATCACAAAACTACTGGCCATATAGGATCCTTTTTTTTAGGGTGATTGTTGAGTAGCGAAGCGAGGACGCATTGCGCGTGAGCGTGCTGGGGACTCGGGGTTGTGACACTTACCAAGTAAGTTGTTATGGTCATACATTTTTGGAGTAAAGTTACATGTTTACTCTCCATTTAAAGTAGAAGTTTCTTTACATAAATAGTTTGCTTGATAGTTATTGGACAAGTTTAATGGTCAGAATCATTGCTTACATTCAAAAGTTTTAAGGTGAAGCAATCAAATGCCAGAAATCCTGAAAATACACGAAGAAGATCACGCTAATGCTGTGCCAACGTTGAGACAACGTTGGGCCAACGTTGACAAAAATGCAAATTTGTGGGCGGGGCGTAGAAGTGTGTGATTCTTCTTTGATTAATTTGATTGAATTTAGTTACTCATGGCATGTTTTTGTACTTTTGTGTATATATTCGTCTATAAAAAAATATGTACATCAAAAGTACGAACAAACATTTGTAATTAACTCACGTGAATTTTAATTTAAAAAGTTTTAAACCATGACTAGGACGGCTGTGTATCCTGGATTATATAAATATAAGACATGCAGTGTATAAGGAAGTATAGGATGTACGGGTCGTAGTGACTGTAGTATGTATTTAGGTATTGGTATAATTACATGTAAGTAACATAACAGATTAGTATAAGTTAATACACTAATTACTCGAATTAAGTAAGCCAACAACGTTGCAGAAACGTTACTTAACAACATATTATGACTTTGTAAGAAGGTTATTTTTGGATGTGGTATGGACGTACGTTGGTTCACAACATTAGAGGACAACGTTGTCACAACATCAAGAAAACTCAACACAAATTCGTCACCAAAATATTACACATCAACGTTGCCACAACAGCAAATGTACAGATGCAACAACGTTCTCGCAATGTTTTTTTAGGACGTTGCTGGAACGTTAACTTATAACATTGAGACGTTGTAGGATCGTTAGTTTACAACTTGTTGTGACGTTGTCAGAAGGTTAATTTTGGATGTGGTATGGACGTTGGCTTACAACGTTAGAGACAACGTTGTCACAACATCAAGAAGAGTCCACACAAATTCGTTACCACAACGTTACACATCAACGTTGCCACAACAAAAGCGTAACGTTGTAACGTCGCAACGTTTTTGGTTAGCTGGGCTATAGTACTATATAGGCAGATACTTGATACTGGTATTCACACCCCGATCCTCGTCTCTCCTAAAAGGTATAGCCTTTAAAGGGATTACGTTTGGTATTTGGAACCCATTGTTTGTTGCAACCCTACCATAGTTGTAGATCATAAAACTATACTATACATGTACTAGTATTCACCCAAAACCTCTGAATACGTCTCTCCTCATATCTGTATACACCTTTCGTATAGCCTTCAAAGGGATTGTATACGTTTGGTATATATGGACGAACCCACCGTTTGTTTCAACCCTACCACAGTTGTAGATCATAAAACTATACTATATGTACTGGTATTCACACCCAAAACCTCTGAATACGTCTCTCCTCATATCTGTATACTTGTTTCGTATAGCCTTTAAAGGGAATGTATACGTTTGGTATTTGGAACCCACTGTTTGTTTCAATTCTACTATAGTTGTAGATCATAAAACTATATACTGGTATATTCACATCCCAAACCTCTATTGTACACTTTTGGTAACAGCTCAAAATCAGTGTCCACATTTTGTGGGGTTCAACATATGCATAAACAAACAAACCTGTGAAAGTTTGAGCTTAGTTGGTCATCGAGGTCACGAGAAAACAGTGAAAAGAGACCTCATGTGTTTTCTGTTTTTTCACGCGTGATAAAAACTATTGTTTTACTCATTTCTCAGAAACGATAGCATTTTAGGCAGAAATATTTTAAGGAACCCTCTCTACCATTGCTTACTATAAATCATGTAAGTTATGTGTGAATCTGTGAACATTTGTGTTTTTCGATCTTACCAATAGTGATACAGGGCCTTTAATATACGTCTCTCCTCATATCTGTATACACCATTGTTTCATATAGCCTTTAAAGGGATTGTATACGTTTGGTATATGGAACCCACCATAGTTGTAGATCATAAAACTATACTGTGGGAAAATTTCATTTCAATTTCCAATTGCTGAGAAAGTCGGAGCGGTTTGTCCAAGCAGGAAGAATAATCTGCAATTGGAATACACAATCTGAGAAAGTAACGCTTCTCAGATTCATTTTTTGGGGGATAAAAAGTGATATTTTTTTCCATAACCGCAGTACTTCGAAGTGAACATTTTCTAAAAATGCATTATACTATCCAAAGCTGCTGTACTTCTTACCAAGTAAGTCTTAATAGCCATTAATTTTCAGAGTCATTACCAAACCTATACAGACCCTTTAAAGAGGCCTATTTTTGTGTTCTAAGCTGGTTCTTTCGCGGAAGTTATTCGAAGGACAAAGTTTTCGTAAAACACACTAATTTATTTGTTCTGCATCCTACATCTCTTGAAGACTCATCCGTAATTTTATCTGGGTTAGTTGTAAAAAAAAAAGCAAGCATGGTGTTCTTCCTAGACACTTTAATCTGATTTCCGATTGTTTTGCCCTCAGAAAATTAGTATAAGAGTTTTATTAAAAATTGCTCTTTTAAAGGTCTTTACTTATGTATGTCAACCTCGTTTCCAGCCTTATACTCAATAAAAGTGTCCTACTTTTTTTTCAAAGGGCAGTCTATCACGCATGAAAAAGAGAAATGTATAAAACCAGGGGCGGATCCAGGATTTTCCAAACGGGGGGGGGGCGTGAAAATATACCAAGCAGCAAAATGATAAATGAAGTTTGTTGCGCCTGCTTAACACAAAGCTTCCCCATTTCTCCCTCCCCTTCTCTCTCTCTCTCTCCCTCTTTTTTCTTTTCTCTCTTTTTTTAATTTTTTTATATGAAAAAGCGGGGGGGCGTGCGCCCCCCACGCCCCCCCCCTGGATCCGCGCCTGAAAACGTAAAGAGAAACATGGTAAAGAGAAACCGAATTGTTGCTTACCGGAGATCAATGCAATGTTAGATTTACGAAACACCTAGCTTGAAAGGGATTATCAAATATCATAATTTGATCAAAAATATAAATACTATCTTGATGTGGAAGCATTTGTTATTATTATCGAGGAACAAAACAGTGAAAAAATACAATAAGGTGCCAGTCCAATTGGGTATTTCTCATAGGGTTGTACGGAAAGCTTTTGCGGATAAAGCAAGGTTTTTGGAGAAGTTTTGAATGTGGGTGTTGAAGGCATTATACGGGATTGGTAGAGCTGACAATAATAGTCGCAGACAGTGTTCATGTTTTGTGTGATCAACCATGAAATAACAAAGTTATGAAAATCTGGGCTTAATCTGTTGTGTGAGGTAGAAGAAAATAGTGAAAAAAAAAACACAGAAAAACCTGCACACTTTTCAGCATGTAAACATGTAGTCCTTAATTTGGATTGTATAACAACCAAAATCAGCTGTTGCATTTTTGATTAGGTTTTCAGATACAGTTTTCTCGAATATTACTTCATTTTCAGAGGGAAATTTTTCACAGGAAAAAAAATGGTTTTAGTATGAACTTCATAATCAGGAAGCTTTCGATTAAAGTTAAACAATTGTGTATTTTTTATCCTTACAAATCCTGTATAATACCTTTAAAGCAAATGTATAACAATGGTAATTGTCAAAGACCAGTATCAACACACTTGATGTGACCCAACATATACATGAAATAACAAACCTGTGAAAATTTAAGCTAAATCGGTCTTC
>JAJGQC010000308.1:0-25000 GCA_021014325.1 Plazaster borealis
CACGAAGTGCACTGCAAGGTATTTGTTATAAAAAGCATATCCTATGACCGTTAAATTAAAATGGGATGTTGTCAAATTTATCGTCGTTTAGTGAATAACATATTCTTATCTAAGCGCTATCTTCTACAATTTGCAACGCTGTGACGTCATGCATGGAGTGCCAGTGGCCATGTCCGATTTAATGGCTGAGGCAGCGGAAAAGTCCCATTCTTCACTGCTATATTGTTGCTGCCATCTGCCATAGCCGTAGCCCAACTTGTGGACAAGTCGTTAAATGTTTTGTCGCGGTGATAGCATTAACGGCTCTCTCGCCACTATATTCTCGCGAGACTGCTGCGCCGCGCAAGACTAATGCTAGTAATCGCGAGAGCAGTATAATCGCGTGAGAGCAAAGAGAAAGGACGGGGAGCATGCACCGGGACAAACGTTTAAACGACTTGCCCACAAGTCTAGTCTAGCCGCAATAGTACAATTAGGTGCTCTGAGAGGCCATAGGCAGGAAAAAGCGCGTATTAAATACACACACAAAATAGATAAGTGTTGCCCGATATCAGCTGCTCTTTGTCGTCATAAACTTGTCTTATTCTTGTGTGGCATACCGGTAACACAGGATACTAATTCCGATAGAAGGACCAGACTATAATTTCCCCTCCAGCCTCGCTTTGGTTACATCTGATAATAGGATAAGAAACAAGATGGCTGTACCTCGTAAAACTTGCCAACAATGTCTCCACAAAGTCAACTGTTTGCTCCTGAAAGTACTCATTGGTGACACTCCCCGATCTGTGAAGAATGACCAAACAAATAATAATAATAAATGAAGGGTTTTTCTGTGGTTGTAAAGATGAAACAAAATTCTGTTTTTATTTTAATGACAAATTCTCACAGTCAAAGTTGCCTGTATATTTGCTTTAAGCAATTCTACCTCCATGTTTTAAGGCAATGTTATTAGCATTGCCTTAAAACATGGAGGTAGAATTGCTTAAAGCAAATGTACAACATTGGTAATTGTCAAAGACCAGTATCCACACTTGATGTGACCCAGCATATACATGAAATAACAAACCTGTGAAAGTTTAAGCTACAGCGGTCTTCGGAGTCATGAGAAAACAGTGAAAAAAATTTTATATATTTTCACTGTTTTCAAACATCGGATTTTATCACCAGTGATAAAGACTAATTATTTTACTTATTTTCTAAAAACTATAGCATTTCAAGCATAACTATTCCAAGGGAAGTTTTCCACCATGACCATCTTTATACCATGTATGTACAACTCTGTGAACATCTATATTTTCAACCTTACCAATGTTGTACACTACACACCCTTTAAAGTTGCCAAGTGCCTCTTCATCTAATTAGTGACGCGCATGAATAGATTAAATGGCTTAAGACATTAACGGAATAAAAATGATGGGGGAAAGTTAGTACGCGTGTTCTTAATTTAGTCATTTGTTATAATTATATGTAAAAAAGGTACTTGAATGTTTGCATAGTGGGGTGACGATAATATAGGAAGCTTGCGTTAACACCATGTAATTAAATTTCTCTTTTGAGTATAGTAGAGTGTGGTTCCGAAAGGAACCGGTGGACTCAACGTCTCGGACATTCTCTGTCCGTCGTCAGGAGACTGCTAACAATAATGGACGGCAGAGGGCGTCCTCCATGGTAAACGTTGGCTTTGAGGGTAATTAGAAAATGGGGTTTGATTTATTGTCAAAAGCATCATTTATTAACAAGCACAATAAATTTGTCACAAAAGAAACATTCAACGCTTTGAACTCAAAGTTCACTCTCAATGAGGAGTGAGTGTAACACGACAAAACATTGTAAAATACAGGTCTTTCTATTTTCTAAATTGATTGTCATCGGAGTTTTAAGTTCACAGCAGTTCCACGAACATGTGGTCAAAGTCGACACCAAACAAGCCAGACTATAAAACAACTTATGGTGCCATTTCCCATTAGATAAACGGACCTCTGACTGCTAGGCAGTTGTGTAGACTAATTCCAATCTAAGGGGGCCTTGCGCACTTTATCAGGGACTATGATGAATCTGGTTATAGGGATAGATCCACCGGAAGAGTAGCAGGAAACTCGGCAGTTATTTTAAACAAAGTGATATTTTATTATTATGACCCACATGTGGATCAATGGTGGACAAAGGACAGTCCAATACATGGTTGATGACCTCTGGAAGAGACAAAGTAAAACAGTGTTTAACCAAAGTGACCGGTGAAAGTGATGTTTGAAGCTTTGCATGGTGTGGATCATAAGAAACTAAACTTGCGGGTATAACGTACAAAACTATTTCGGGAGAAGCGTTGGTTCTGAGAAGAACCAGCGTGGTCTCGACGTTTCGAACAGTATACTCTGCTTGTCTTCAGGAGAGGGCTCCAAGTTTACTATAGTTTTTCTTATGACCGGTGAGGTTGAAAATGTTGCATTATCTCTGAACTTTTTTGTTCAATGTGGCAAAGCAACGTGGTTTTTTCAGTGCTCCTAACGTTTCGAAGGAATGTTGAGTCGGTGGGATTCTAACCATCTAGATCTCTTTTCTCATACGATGGCTTTTATTTGGTTGACAACCCCAGGAGTCTATACGTATTTGCACGGTTGCTTGGCTGCTCAGAATGTGAAGAGCAGTCCAATCAAATCAAGCAAAATCCTTGAGTTAGATTTTGATAGCCAATCAAAAGAGGAGTATATAGTCACGACAATTCGTAGGTTGTCCAAACTTGGGATAGTGCCAACTTGGGACAGTGCCAACTGTGGATGATGGGTCTCTTTGTATGTCCGTGGGAAAAGATACTCAAGTTAAGGCGTTTCATAACACGACAAACATCCCAAAAAAACCAGAGTCTTAGATAACAATATACAAAACCTCACTATTCCTAGACTTGAAATCAAGTCATTCAAGCACGATAGAACCTTGCGGCGCTGCAGTCTCAGAATGGACACTATGGGGGATTATTGCAAACAAGGACTTATTTCGAGTCTACATCGCGTGTCCCATATGAATTCCGTCTATTGTCTTGAAGCGTATAATTCATAATAACATGTAATCTATGCGACACATTGTGTTACTGTTTCGAGTGGACTTACATTACACAACATTCCTAACAGATGTCCTTGGGATTCATATCGAATTCTAAAAGCGCTTCCCGAAATCTTGAAAATATTTTGCCTTTAAGAATGTGTCCGTCGGCAAAGTAGGCTATACGTTTGGTTTTCGGAACCGGTCGATTGTTTTAACCCTTTATACATGTGTATGTAGACATGTACAATACAACTAACCTGTGAAAAATTCATTTCAAAAGTTGGTAGCATTTTTGAGATAATGCCGAAAATCTGGATCGGTTTTGTCCACGCAGGAAGAATAATCTGCAATTGGAATACACAATCTGAGAAACGTTTCATGCAGAAACGTTTCTCAGATTGAAATGTTTTTGAATCCCTTTCTCTAAAACAACATTCCTTTGAAGGGAATTATTTCTCAAATTAATGTTATACATTACCAACAGCTGCAGTATGCTTCTTACCAAGTAAGTCATTAATTTTTGGAGTAATTACCAAAGGTATACCTTCCCTTTAAAGACAGTGGACACTATTGGTAATTACTCAAAATAATTATTGGCATAAAACCTTACTTGGTAACGAGTAATGGGGAGCTGCTGATAGTATAAAACATTATGAGAAACGGCTCCCTCTGAAGTAACGTAGTTTTCGAGAAAGAAGTAATTTTCCACGAATTTGATTTCGAGACCTCGGAATTAGATTTTGAGGTCTCGAAATCAAGCATCTGAAAGCACACAACTTCAAGGGTGTTTTTTCTTGCATTATTATCTCGCAACTTCGACGACCAATTGAGCTCAAATTTTCACAGGTTTGTTATTTTATGCATATGTTGAGATACACCAAGTGAGAAGACTGGTCTTTGACAATTACCAATGGTGTCCAGTGTCATTAAGGTGCATTTAAATGATTTTTGTTTGCATTTATAGACTGATTTTTATCATTTGTTGATGTGAAGAAAGGACTAAAGCCAAGGCACATGTCAAATCTTGTTCAGCTGTTACTTTTATAACTCTTGTACTATGTGCTTTTATTATGACACCAATTTTATGGAGATTGCACTGTCTCACTTTCATCAAGTTTTCATGAAGAAATTAGGAGGCACACCCCAAAAACTTGTTCAGCTGTTACTTTCATAACTCTTGAACTCATGTGGACATTATTAACGACACCCAAATGTGTAATGTCCCATATGACCAGTGCATTATATTGCTTGTCAGAAAGTCCTTGGAATGTACAAGGTCACTCCGTTTGCATCATACGTTCAAACCACGCGTGAACCAACTTGAAACTAGCGATTAAAAAAAACGTGCCAGTAGTTAATTCCACTATACAATGGCCTGGCCGCGTGGGATCAAAAAAATGTGTCACTTATTATTATCAGGAATGAATCCTGTCTTTGTTAGAAAAAGGGAACGACATGAATTTACATAAATTCCTTCCTCTATCACTGGAGCGAAATGCCTAGCCGCTTACGTAAACGTCTTCTGTATAAAGGACACACACAACATGGCTCACAAAGTGACGTGTGTTTGGAGCATGGAGGGTAGCTCCATGTTTAGAGCATGAGCTAAGCTAACTTGCACAAAACAAGTGAAATTTATATTTAAGTAATTAAAACCCTGGGTCAAGCGGGTTTGAAATAACAATGCATAATATAAAACTACAAGAAACCGGCAGTGCCCTTTATTAAGGGACAGAAAAACCCAACTTTGTTTAAGTATCTTTTTGGTGAAAATTCATGCATTTTCGGTTCTAAACAAATTTGTAAAAAGAACAGGCTAACAAAAGCCTCTGGATCCTGGTTAAATCGTCACAAATATCAAGTTTACATGGAGACCGTTCTTTTTTGTCTTGTTTTCGTTTTCTTTGGCGCCCCCTCCCCCCCTATTAGGTGGACCACAAGTTTTGTCTTGACCTGGAGAAAAGGTCTACTAAGGTCTACTAAGACAATAATTACCGGTATTGCGGGAAAACTGAGTGGATAAGATTCAACGTTTTGTCATTGTTTTATGTTGCACTCTTTTCCTTGATTTAAATTGGCCTCACGTCTTCTGGTAGTCGCTTGCGTTGTGAAATTATGTGGTGGCATTTTTAGGGAACCATTTTGTGGGGATGTTTTAAAATCTGAAACCACTGTGACTATTCGAGCACTAAATTAAGCTTCTCTAACTTCCCTTTGCAGTCGCTTGCGTGGTATATTATTGCTTTTTTCAGTGAACCATTTTGTGGTTAGGTTTTTGAAATCTGGAGATTTGACACCACAAAGTTCGACTTTGTCATTAATAAGCTTCTCTGATTTCCCCTTAACCAAAAATAGGAACATATGACAGATTTTCCTGTACATCCTTCCTTATAATCTATACAAGGATTGTATTACCACTTCACACGATACCAACTCAATGACCAAATACGGAAGGATGCGGAGAGATAGTGAGTTTATAAAACATTCGCTGGGAGTTGGAGCTCAAAAATCACACTACAATTACACTGCAAAAAACTGGGGTGTTAAAATTGACACCATGGATAGGTGTTGTCACATATAGATACCGAAAAAAATATCAAAATTTACACCATAGGATGTTAAAATAACACTGAATATACACCTCAGTCGTCCAGAGACTAGAGGGCGCTTCAGAGTTGTTCTGGCTGCTTAAAACGTCCGCCAGTTTTGATAAATTTGGTGTGTATCCGAGATGAAGTGGTATAATGTACAGAGTACATGTATAGAGTAACGCTATGATTCTTTCTTGGGTATAATGTGACAACACACCAATGGAGTCAATTTTAACACCCCAGTTTTTGTAGTGTACAAACATAAACCGATCGATGAAAACTAAGGGAAACTACAAAGTTTGTTGTTGTTTAATTATAGTTAATACAAGCTCCAATGAGCATGGCTCTCATGGAAGTAGAATGGCTGTAGAACCCTCATCGAAACACCGATCATGTCTTCGAAAGAATGCGTTTCTCAATTCATAAAACAAACACGGTATTTTCCCATCATTATATTACTGGTTACCAGACTTCAAGAACAGTTTATCTAGAAACCATTACAACCTACAGTATCGAACCACACATTCATTATGTAAGAGATGTTCCGCTTGAGGAGTTTACACAGTTGGGAAAAATATATAAAACCCGAATGCTCAAAGAAATATGACATAATTGTACAGTAGGGCCTATGCCTTTCTCGAAAGTGTGAGCAAAACTAAGTTTTGTGACGAATTAATTTTAAGGAAAGAATCTTTTAAATAATTCAATATTGGGTGAAAGTACAGAGATGTTTCGTCCCTTAAAAAGAGAGGAGAAAATTCAATATGAGTAGAAAAAAAGAACAAAATCCTCACCTATCAAGGACGAAATACAAATCGAAACCTCCAGAGCACTGTGCCGCATTTGTCCCGACCAAAACACTCGCATCGACCACGGGGGTAACACTGGCTGTACTCCCCGCCGAGATACAGAGAAACAAGACGGCCAACACCAACGTCGACGACGCAGGGTAAAGTTGCTGTTGATGTTCGGACATTCTGAGTATAACTGCCATTATTTTCATTTAGATGTAGAACAGAGTCTCTCGATCAGCTCTTGTAAGCACACAGTTGATAAGTTGGTGTTCTGATAATGGTTCTTTATGTGGGGAGTTCGCTGTTCTTTCACTCGAGAACGAAGTTGGAATGCTGCCCCCGTTGTTGGTGGCACTGAATGCGATACAGAGTACCTGGGGAAATTGGTGACTCATGCACTTCACAAGTGGTGCTGCTCCTCAGTACGTGATTTTGACGATTCTCAACAATACAATCCTTTGACCCCAGTGACTGCCTGTTTCGGATTACAAGATCTCACGGTGTTCTGGATTAGCTGGAACAGCTGGTTGCAAAAACGATGTCTGTACTGGAGTTAAAATGTTGTACGTAATCACAATACAAGCCCGCAACTCTCTGGGTAATTCAGCACACACAAATAGAGACTTCTTAGTAAAGCCTGTCAGAAACGCTTATTGTTCATTCTATAAAAAGTGACAAGACGAACAAATTCCAGCCGAACGAGAGCGAATGACACCTGATGAGGGATTTACCCACTATGCAGAGAGACTAACACTACAGCATTATTAAACCACAGAGGTTACAATTAATGGTTTTAGTCCAAAATGGGTGCTTCGCAAAATCAGACTTTCTTATAACTACTTCATTGTACTTGTGTACGAGTCCGTTGTCCTTTATACAACTGCGCGGCAGGGTCAGCCATCGACAAGGTCAGTTCTTTGCAGTGATAACGACGAGTCCACGGAAGTTAGGTCACCACTAGAAAACCTTCCCCTACGGAACTTCCAAGATAAAAAAACCAAAATCTACCCTGAAAAAAAAAATGGTTGTGAGCGCGAGTTGTTACATCCGCTGGTTGGAGTGATGGACTGCACTGTATTGGAGCTACAAAATGCAATGGTTATTCAACATAACAGACACACGTCATGGTTTTTTTGTTTCATTCAATGCCATGGTTCATTAGTTTTACTATTACCCTGTGATGAGCGAAACGGACAGAAAGTCAACACGGGGCGGCTTCGGGGTGGAAAAACATTTCCGCCTTCGAAAAAAATTATTATTGTTTTTTATTGGGTTTCTTCAAGGCTTGCAGAATTATCTAAATGAAAATTCTGATGTACTGCAGATGTTTGCGGTTCAGATCCTCCCCAGAGAGGGGGTTTAATGGGGGGTGATGGGGAGGTGCATTCCCCCTCTTTATATAGGACCAAGGTCACAGGCATATTGCTCACACATGCAATATTATTTTGTGAACTCGCCTTAAACTTCAAGTTAGTGTCATCATTTCACCATAATAAAGCACATACAATGATGGACCGTTTGTTGAACTTGAAAGGAATGTGTCGCAAAAGATGTTAGTTACGATTTCAGTAATAAGATATTCAGGTCTTTGGGCTGGGTGTGGCTGTACAGAAGTGGGAGATGGGTAAGAGAGTTAACAACAACAACAACAACAACAACAACAACAGCAGCAGCAAAGAAACAACAACAACAGCAACAACAGCAACAACAGCAACAACAGCAACAACAACATCAACAACAGCAACAACAACAACAACAACAACAACAACAACAACAACAGTATAACAGCAACAGTAACAGCAACATCAGCAACAGCAACATCAGCAGCAACAACAACAGCAGCACTAGCAGCAACAGCAACAACGACAAAAAACAACAACAATAACAACAACAACAACAACAACAACACCCACAACGACAAAAGTGACAACATAAACGACTACGACAGCGACAACAACACTAATGAGAGCAACGTCAATAAAACAAACAAAAAAGAGTCATAATAAATGCAGACTTATATATAAACATAAAATCTAACCTACAAATTATTCCAACTGTGATTGGTTTTTGTTCATTGTGTCTAAGCACAGCCTGACACAGACGACTGTGTCTCACATCAGCAAACCGACTGGTCTCTGCCTCCTTATTTGGTTTGAACTTTTCACTAAGTTCAGGGCCCTCTAACGAGATGTCTATTGTTTGACAGAGAAAGATCCAGACCCGTTCGTGGTGGTGGGGAGAAATCATGACTCATTTTTCCTTTTCCTGTGCTGGAAATCCAGTTATTTTGAATTGTCATAATTTATTGGCAAGTCTAACTGGTAGAGAAATCGTGGGATCCATGGCCAATCAATAATTCTAAAAGACAATGCGTTTACAAACAACCCTAAGTTTTCAAGAAATTTAAACAAATCCATATGAAACAAAGTGCGAGTCATGCTCTCGCAAACAAATACTGGAAACTGATTCGCGAGTTTACTTTGTTTATATAAATATGCATTTGCATGTAGATTATTGATAATTATTTTTAATTCGTGATGCATAAAGGGATCTTTGCCATGCTGCCACTTTCTCTGTTGCGTTCCTTGTGTCCGTCATGACTACTTTGCCCACTTCAAGGGCCACCATTCCCTTTCAGCCTCGGTTTGACCTATACACTGTTGAATGCCAGAACAAAAACCCAACATGGTCACACAAGAAGGTCCATTGGTAATGAATGTGCACTTTCTTACAATGGATAATGCACCTTCCTACTCTATAAGTGCGGTCAAGCAATGCACGCGAGTTATGTTAAATTCATTGTTGCTGGTCTATTTTAACCTTTTGTCTTTTACCATGTTGGCCACGACTAAACCTGCCACTTCCCGTTTGCAACAAGGAGTGTTTTTGTTTTATCACACCAGCCCTGAGTTCTCGGAACCTATTCAGGGTGAAGTTAAGGTGACTTTGATTGATCTTTGTTACACGTTTGGTAATGACTCAAAACAATAGCATAAAAACTTACTTGGTAACAAGCAACGGAGAGCTGTTGATATTATAAAACATTGTAGGAAACGACTCCCTCTGAAGTAACGTAGTTTTTGAGAAAGAGGTAATTTCTCACTAAAATAATACAAACTTCCAAGTTTTTATTCCTATCTGAAAGCACACAAATTTGTACAACAAGGGTGTTTTTTTTTTCATTATTTTCTTGCAACTTCGATGACCAATGA
Organism: Plazaster borealis; assembly: GCA_021014325.1. Taxonomy (NCBI): domain Eukaryota; kingdom Metazoa; phylum Echinodermata; class Asteroidea; order Forcipulatida; family Labidiasteridae; genus Plazaster; species Plazaster borealis. The sequence goes on from JAJGQC010000308.1 coordinate 9,637, forward strand.
GCCCAAACTTTCACAGGCTTGTTATTTTATGCATATGTTGGGATACACCATGTGTGAACACTGGTCTTTGACAATTACCAAATGTGTACAGTGCCTTTAAACAATATTGTAGATTATCTTTAGAGCACTAAAGAAACATGTGAAAATTTGGGCTAAATTGGTCATCGAAGTTGCAAGAAAAAAATGAAAGAAAAGAGCACCCTGTTGCATAGAATTGTGTGCTTTCAGATGCCTGAATTCAAATTTTGGGGTGATAAATTCCTCTTTCAAAGGGGGTCATTTCTGTTATACCATCAACAGCTCTCCAGTTCTCTTACCGAGTAAGTTGTTATGGTAATTATAACTTACCAAAAGTACACCCTGCCTTTAAAAGGGCAACATTGCCTTCAAATCGCTCAAAACTTTGCTGTTTGGAACTATACAACGATATCCTTTTTAAGAGTTGTTCATGCACTAAAACATGCTGTAGGTTGTAGTTAGTCAGAAAACGTGGTTTTTTTTTGCGGTAAGACCTTTTCGCAAATACACAGTGTGCACAAGTTTCCCATAGAGCCGCAGTGCATGCTGGTCTTGCTATAGCGATCAAATTGATTGCTTTTGATCGCTAGCTAGACCTGCATGCACTGCGGCTCTATGGGAAACTTGTGCACACCGTGTATTTGCGAAAAGGTCTATGGAAAAAAAGATATCACTTTTTATCCCAAACAAATTGAATCTGAGAAGCGTTACTGACAGTAACGTTTCTCAGATTGTGTATTCCAACTGCAGATTATTCTTCCTGCGTGGACATAACCGCTCCAGATTTTCTGCAATATCTCAAAAACGCTACCACCTTTTGAAATGAAATTTTCACAGGTTAGTTTTATGGTATATATCTACAACTGTGATTAAAAATAACAGTGGATTCCAATGGGGGACTTTTGGGACGCTAGGTGGCAGCAGACTTACCAGGTAAACCCATTGTTTTCGGTAATGTGCGCATGCTCAGAACTACGTAAACAATGGAAATTTACTTGGTAAGTCTGCTGCCCCCCAAAGCGTTCTAAAGTCTCCCATTACCAAACGTATATAATCCCTTTAAGGAGAGTAATTAGACACTATCAGAAAGTCTTTTGGTGTTATCAGTATTCACTGTGACTGTGACGGAGGTCCCGGGGGACAGCATCAGGAACTAACATGTTAATTTAAAACTAAGTGAATCGAAGCAGATTATATGTATTGGAAGTTAAAACACAACACCAAAATCAAACTCTGGTGATGAGTTGCTTTGAGTATAGTTTACCTGTCGTCCCGTCATCACCGTTCAAAATTTTCATGAGGTTTCGGAGGTTGTACTGCTAGCCTTGAAATCAACGTGGGTGCTGGTTCGAATCCCCATCAAGCTTATACCATGCCTGGTATGGGGCAGAGGGTTACCCCCCCCCCATGATCTCATACTTAAACACATTATTTTCCTCTCTTACAGAAGTACCCCCCTTAAATCCTCTAAAGAATTCCTGAGATTCCAAGCACAATGAAGACACAATAGAGGGGGTACCACCATCCCCCTATATCGAGCATCAAATGATCAGGCCGACTGCTTATTTCACAATTGGAAGACAGTGGAACGATAGTTGGCAGCAGACATAAACGTATTTTCATTGTTGACGTTGTTCTGAGTAGGTATGCGCACATTTCCGAGAATAAAAAATGTATATGGTAAGTCTGCTGCCACCTAGCGTCCCCAAAAGTCTCCTATTGATTCAAACAAGCATTACGTCATCGTGGAGGTGTGCTTGGCTCTCTGAAAAGGAAAATCGTGGACGTAAGCTACTTTGTAATTTCTATATCACTTTATTTTTTAAAGTTGCTCCGTCACTGCATGCGGTACTTTGTCAGCACATGCTGACAAGTTTTTTTCCACAGGTTAAGACCTTTGTTTTGCATTTTTCAACGATTTGTTAAATCTAAGTGTTTTGTTAACATGTCCAGGTATTGCCTGGGTTAATTTAAGCTTATTTGTTTGCCTAAATTAATTAAGTTTATAATTTAGTTTCATCTATTATTGAAAATTGACAAAAGATGCTGGCAGAGTTTTGTCCTGCCCTTTCTAACCAAATCACTGTCCCATGTTGACTGTCACTCCCTCTTGAACATGTGGCATGGTCCAGCTTTGTATGGCGTATGAGCTGACCAGTGTTATATGTGTACGACGTGGTTAAGCCAACGGTAATATTAAAATATGTCATGTTCCTCTTCGCAGGGTTTTAAAACGGGGGAAAATCCCACGCAATGCATTCCAATCCACACAAAAACTACAACACAATTCATTATATTTACTCCATATCTTTTATTTCAAAGTTGGTCACAGTTCCCCTCGGTATATCGTACAATGTGTAACGTAAACAATAAAGTAATTAAGAAGATACTAATTTACATTTTTAATTACGTTTTATCAACTAAACTTATCATTAAGGACTCGACTGTTTTTGTTTAATCGTTACAGAAGCTTTTTGTTTTGTTTTGTTTTGTACACTGTCGCACAGGTGCCCTCTTCAACAGGCCCCGCCCATGAGGTTAACAAACTGGTTAATTATTATTAACAACGACTTTAAATCTGAGGTCAGCACTTGCCCTCTGACCTTCGATTGAGTTTCTATGGCCGTAGATGGCGTTATTTTCTTCCCAGGTTCTACAAGCTACAAATAACTGCTTTACAGTACTGCGTTTAAAATCATATTACAACAAATTTCGATAGGAGAAGTGGAATGTTTCAGAAAGAATTTCAGCAGAAAATACTTTTAATTGAATGTAAGAGTGGAAGGAATGACGAAAAGGAACAATTTATTCAAAAAGTACAACACTACACAAATTATGCAGAAGATAAACTTGTTGCTGGGATGGAAAAAGAGGTTTATCTTGTTTTGGTATTCATCGGAATGTACAAACAAAATAACGGAATGCAGATCGTCCAGCTCGGAATATCAAAGAATAATTATTACGAATAACTCATTACTTGTGCGATATGTTTTAAAAATTGATGCCATGGTCGAAGCTCTTATACATCACTTCGCAAAACAACAGCAAGACGCTTCGCAACGGAGGCACCAGACTATGACACTTTCCCGCCTCATTCTGACCGGAAGTGATTCCAATACGGAGGCGAAAAACAAAATGGCCACAGCGTGGCCATGTTGTATTTTTAATGTCTTTATTTATTAGCAATAAGTGTATCTCCAGCGTCATGTGATTTTCGTTTTGCCCATTTAATGACACAGCCCATTTTAAAATTTCACCTGAAACATGTATAGGGAATTATTATCCGGAGTAAAGGATAAAAAATTGATGTCTCGGGCCCAATACGGAACTACACCCCAGTTCGTATTTCTCCCATAATGCAACAGATTGTCGACAAAAAGAATTAGAAACAGAATCTTGACGGTCATGCGAGGCCTAACTATAATTAAGAAAAATATAAACGAGCGTTAAAAACGCTGGACTAGAAAAACATCACTTTAGAATGAAAGAACATGTAATTTAATATGAACACCACATTGTGTGGTAAAAGTTACTGTTGAAAGAATAAAACACTTAAAGAAAACATTTCTTTATACTGTACTGCGTTGGAACATGGGACAAACTTCCAAATTTATTTTTCGGTTTTGTTTGAAGTTCATGGAGCGCCTACAAACAGAAAATGCAGCTATCTAGCCTTGTGCGGTTCACGATACAGGAAGGAATTACATAGCTATATAGAGGGACATCTCAAATAAGTTCATCACCATGTAACCATGCGGCGCTCCATAAAAAAGCCGGTGAAATAAACCAAAGGTGTCAACTGCGTTTTCTTGTGTGCGTATCGCTTTGTTTGAAGACCAAAAAAACCAATCTTTTCAGTATTGTTTTTTTCCCTTTCTGGCTTTCATATAAAAAAAAATGAACATATACATTTTGACTAAATTGGTATTTCATTCGATGCAAAGGGAATTCTGTGTAAACACTTTTTATAAACCCATATTATTACCACATACGTACAATTTAAATCACATCGCATGCATGATATAAGTATAATAATATAACACAAAAATGATTACCCACGAAATGCTTCTCAAACTCAACAATAAAATGGGGTTGAACTGTACAAAGAAAAGTCACGTGACCGTCGGATCTATAGGTCTGATATAAATATTAAAAATGGATTTCTATAAATAGTACAAAAGCCTGAGACATGTTGTCTAAATGTAATTTTGGTTTCTAATTTTGGACAAAACCATAGTGATTGGGGTTTTTTGGGGGGTTCACACGTAGGCTAACAATGAGAATAACACGCACAAAGTCGGTGATTGCTCGCCTGGAGAGCAGACCTTCGTGTGAATGCAACAAATTGTGAGAAATGGCCTTTTTATGTTAGTAAAAAAGCTACAATTTAATAATTATGTACTACCATGACCCTGTTTGCCATTTTTCCGGTGCCTTCTCTTAGATCTAAAAAAAAAACACGATTCGGTCGATTTTCACCTGCGTTCTGCAACATTCGAAGTTTTTCTTAATCCAGGGACACCTTTGAAACCGTCCAAAAAAGCTGAGTTGTACACGCTATACCTCATAAAGTTATAAGTAAGTGTACATAATTACAGGGCGCCACCATGAGCTTCATTTCTCAAACTTGAGCCCTGTGGGTACCGGTGTGTCAAGAGATTCTTTCCCCCGGAGTTTCTGTCCCCCCGCACGACGAATTGGGTAGAAACTTCTTCTGATAGCGCCCTCTTTTGAATCAACCTCCTTTAGCCCATGATAATTTCCCATATGGGGACAGAATCACTGGGGACAGATTTTCCCATGATCCCTGCTTGGGCACCGACTATATGCTTCTGCTCCGTGGTCAATTTCGGAGCAGTGTGCATTGATTCAACAGCAAACGAAGCAAGTAGCCGGAGCCAGAGACTTTGGGGGAGGGGACACCTGTATTAATCTGGTCTCAAAGATTAGGATCCCGAATGTGCAGACTCAACTACCATTAAGTACTGCACACGATTTAAGTAACCCTTTTACCCATAAATTGTCAAAAACAAAACAACCCTACAGAAGTCATGTCGACATTGCAAACCAAGTTGGGATAAAAGTATGAGCAAACAAACTTTGTTGTTGGGGGAAAAAAAACTCTAAATTGTGGTTTTTTTCGAAACCACTGTTTTGGACTCGGGCTCCGTCTGCCTCAGTTTGACCCCCCGTATAGGAAATCACACGTTTTCAACATAAAAGGTCGAGTCGAAGCCTGAGCCCACAAGCCCTTATAGCTCTGGTTTCGAAAAGGGTCTGTGTGCCACTATTTACAACCTCGTCCTCGGGGACATTAACAATCCTTCCTCGAACCTCCACATTAATAAGTTACAAGTATTGCACCAACTCCAGTTAGAACGTCGACAAACATAAAGACCCCGGCTCAACATTCCTCTTTACAGAATATAAAAACTAATAAAACTACCCTCCCCTATATAAAAAAAATTAAATGATTACACAACCAACAGTTAATAATACGACAACTCTTAGTTGATCAACCTCTTATTTTGTATAAATACCACTATTATAGTATCGGGAGAAAATGAATCAAATTGACATATTTAAATATAATACATAATATTAAGCTTGCGAGGGAAGGTACAACAATGGTAATGATAAGAAATAGTAGGGCCTAGTTCATTGAGTTTGCTAGATTTCTTTTGAGTTGGATGTACCTCTGTCCAAACGATCCACGTGTTCGGAAACTTGGGCTGGCAGTCAAGTGTTGTGGAAGATACCTCATCAAAAACAAAAGTTGCTTTTAAATAAAATCCACTTTTGACAACATTATGTCCCTTACTTCCCCCTTTCCATAAATTGTTCTTTAACCAACTTCATCTTTCGCATTTTAACTCAATATTAATAAGATCTACAATTTTAAGCTGCTTGCCAAGGTTGTACCTTCCCGTTCAGGAAAACCGTATTGCTAGTTTGTTTTTAAAAGATTGACTTGCATGCACAAAAAGGTGGAAATGTTTTCGTCGAAAAGAAATTATTTTGTTCGAATGAGGCACTTTCGAGTTTTGTTCTACTATCTGTACATGACGCAATACCGGTGTATGGCCAGCATACTACAAGATGGAGGTTTTTGTTATGGCGACGAGTATGTTTCGTGGTACAGAACACGAGTTATCATTATGCCAGGCTACTATGACGTCAAACTGCGAAAATCAAAATGGCGTCGGTTTTGCCTCAGTGATTTCTTTTGGTGGACAGGCTCGGTAGAAAAGCCACATGATTTAAATGTCATCATACTTCAGGGCTCTTAACATTAGCCTGCCCAATGTCGATTTGCGATGTCTGTTTTCTTATGACGGCAGTGGGCGGTTACAGAGCAATTAACAGAACTGAAGAACTTGTGAAAATGCCATCCTACGAAAAGAGACAATGCAAACTGACAAACACTCCATGCTCACGTTTAACATCCCAAATCACCATAAACAATCACAACCTAGTTCCCTGACGGCAATGGATAATGGTCAATTAAGAATTACAGAAGACAACGTTGGCTCCAGACTTTTAAGGCAAGTTTTTCTCTTTCTTTTAAGAATAGATAATCTATAAGGAAATTTCAAGTTAAGTCTAAAACATTTGCAATTGTCGACATTAGCTTTGACCTTATAATGTGTGCCACTTCAAAATGCCGACAATTTTGTCGAATAATAAAAAATACATCTTATCAGTTTTATAATTAATTAGAAAACACTGCCTTTCACTATTTTGTTCAGATTGTTTTGAAGAATGACATAAGGCGACCTTGTTTACATCACATGACATTGGAGAGTTTTGAATGTACGTATTTTTACACGTACGTCGTGAACCAGAGCGTGTGAAACTCTTCTCGTGTCAAACAACGCAATTTTCACGCGTTCGCGTTGTTTGACATGTGCACTTGCATGTTAAAACTCTCTCTTTAAACAGCGGCGACAATGGTATTCCTCACTGCGAGTCGTGTTCCTTAACTGCATATCATAATTACTGAATATAAAGATCGTTAAGGAACCACATTACTTTGGCTGTTTTCTTAGTTTTTGAATATTTTGTAACCATTTGTTTTGTTGTTTTTTTAATAAGAAGAGGAGCGTCTCTTTATGGTGTCGAGTCTTCATTGTGTGAAAGCAAAGTTACCTTTTGCGACACTTTGCCTTCCAAACCAAGCAGCTTTCATAATAATACCTTTAATTGCATGATTTAAATTCTTATAAAAAGGTTTTATTGTTCTCAATTAGATAATGAAAATTGATCGTATAATCAAAGTAATCCTTAGGAGACCGGTGGGTGTGACCCCCCCCCCTCTCACTGGTCCAACGTTACCCACGCCAGAGAGACTTTCTGATCTTTAACGCCAGCGTTGCTGGTACTCGTTCTCAAATCAAGTACATTCTGCAGCCGGTTGCCGCCAACCACTGCCTCCATTGACGTCATACCCCCAAGGGCGTCACACTGCGCGTGCGCCTGACCCTGGAGCTGCTGCTGGTTGGCTCGATTTTGTTGTTGCTGCTGCGCATGTGTCAGCTGCAGTGAGGATGGGTTGTTCTGCTGCTGGCCACCGGTCATCGTCGGCACATTCGGCCCGGGTTTAGCTGCTCGGGGAAGACAAGACAAGAGCCGTGCTGGAGTTATTTTACTTGGACACACTAAGGGCATGCGCGGTCTGTTGGTAGAGTGGTAAAGAAATGGAAAAAGACAAAAGAAAAAAAAGAACATAATCAATGGAACACATAATGACAGTGATGCACATGCGTGAGTCAATTTAAATATGCACATGCGTGATGCAGACTGCAGTTGAGTATTGCAGTTCGTGCTGCCCATTGGCCCAGGTATCAATTTATGCCCGTGGCGATTTCCTTAGTTTGTGAAATCTCACGGGAAAACGGTAATTGTGTACCCAAAAAGAAAGCATTACAAAGTTTTAAAAAATCATGCTGAAACGAATAGGAAATTTCACATCACGCAAATTTCAAAGTCAGTCTGTGAAAGTAAAAGATTCATTCCTTTAAATAATTTAATACAATTTGTTTTTGTTATGCAATAAACGACATGCACACATCACAGGAAAGCGCACATGGCGACACAAACAGAAAAGTATAAAAAATTAAAATTTGACCATGGGCAGCAAGCTTAGTCTTCCAATCAAGCCTGCTCTTGGTGACCCTCACCGAGAGTCTGTCGGATCGTTGAAACTAATGACCAATGCTGCCACCAACGTTCAGGTTTTTATTTCTTAGCATAGAGGGCAGCATTTTAGACAAGAGTTTCTCCACAAAGGCTTATAAATAATTATGTCGATTCTAAAACTGCACAGCCAATTTGAAAACTTACATACTTATGGGAGGGAACAAAACTAACTTGAAGAAATCAGTAATAATTTTTTTATATAAACCAATATTTTGTACTGTCAAGAATTGTCTCTTGTCCAATTCAAATTTCTTTTACGTGACAAAAAAGGTTCGGTAGAAGGTTTTTATGATGCAGAAACTTCCTTCAGATCAATTTAATTATAACAAGAAGAAAAACAGAACCTTTTGACAACAAAGAAGTTTGATCAGAAACTTTTGTGAAAATGTTGGAATTTTGTTCAGGGTAGAATTTGTTTGTTTGTATGAAAATATCTGTTTTGCAACACCCTTTCTCTCAAAATCAAAGACAACTGAAGCATCAACCTTGATATCAATGTGACGTAATGTCTTTTAAACATTCGACTTGTCAAGAAATAGTTACCTTATAGGCCATAATTATGTGTTATATTATCATCTTTTTGATGAGCAAATAAAGTTTTTTAGTTTGGCAAGAATTGCCCAGTTTTGGCACGGAACATCTAAACTTGTGGTATTTATAGTTCCTGATTTTTGCCATCTTTACGTGCAACTTGGGTTCTGGCTTTGAGACTCGTAAAGCGTTTTAATTATTTTTTACTACGCAGCCCTAGACACTGGTTCACTGATCCAACGGTTGCTGCTGCTGCTTGCTGCACATGGAATTTTACTCATTGTTGGTGTTCAAAGACTGATGTTACAATATTCGTCCGTAAAGATGGCTGACTTAACACTGTGTGACGTCAAGTACTATTTATCTACACGTGTTTTGATTTCGGTTCTATATACTTACTTAGCAGTGACTGCGTGCTTAGCCGTTGCCAGTCATTGTAATGGCTTGAGGTCATGGAAGTAAATTGAGGATGGTTGTACTGCATGGACGAGAACTGGTTGGAATAATCACCTGGATTGGGAGGGGGGGGATTTTTACAAAAACCATCAAGAGTTGGCAACAACATTTTAATGAGAAAACGGAACGAAAAAACAACAAGCAAGCAAAGACCCCCTGACCCCAAAAGCTTGCTGCTGTTGTTCCTCGTTAGGAATGACACTTCTCTTCAAAAACTTGTTGTTTTTCCCCATCATGTCTTTATGAAAGAACTTATTGAATCTTGACCCCCCCCCCCCCCACTGACTCATTCAAGACCTCTCTACCTGCATTTTATGATAGAGCTTTTAGAAATTTTCCATTAGAACAGAAGCAAGCTGATTAGAGGGCATTGGTCACCAGCCAAAAGACCACGTAATGTCTATACTGTGTGTGACAGGTTCCCTGCAAATCTTTGCTTATCTCTCAAACCATAGAGAATCCGTGGTCCTTTCTCTATGCTCAAACTTAGTGAGCAACATTTTCGTCTGAGCACATTATGCAAAAGATCCCTGCCCTGAGTATTAAATTGCTACTACTGGTTGGCAAAAAGAGAGAACATATTGCTTTTTTGTATGGGGATGATGGTGGCGTGACGCATAAGCGTTTGTACATTTGCCTACATAAATTAACTCTGGCGTTTGCCAATCAATGTACGCATGCGTGAATGTAATAAGCATATTCATGAGAAGGGCTTAATTACTGTGACCTGAATGGTAAGTTGGGTCAATATACGTTGGGTTCTTTGAATCAAGAGTGTCTTCAGTCTAAAAACTTATTTTTTACGGAGCAATTATTCATAAAGTGCAAAAAGGGGTTGACGTGAACAGTAATTTACCTTCCCTGGCGGCGTGACCGTATGATCCTCCACCATGGGGGAGAACTAGAGGTGGGCCAATGCCTGTGTGTATAGCACCGGACCCGTATCCCCCTTGACTCGAAGTGGGATAGCCCGAATTTGAACCTGTATGGAAGAAGAGAAGAATTTATCAACTTTAGAGAGAGATTTTTTTTTTAAAATCCGAACATGAAAACGATAATATATAAAATTGTGAATGTGACAAACCGGGGATCTACATTCTGTGAGGACCCTTTCGATGCTACGCCACTGCCACTGATTCGTTGAGTTTGTGATTGATCTTGTTTTCAAATCCTACATTATTAATGATGTTTACTTTCAGGTGTTTATGTTGAGTACAGCTCTGATCTCATCAAATAACTCGGGGTGCTGTTAATTGTAACCATGAGCAAGTTGTCTCAGTGGTATTTTGTTGTTGGAGCCTTTTCGAAAATGGTGTCTTCTGTTCGGCACGGCCAAACTCTCGCTAAGCGTTTTCCAGTGACGCTCTTGGTTTCGAATATGCCCTATCTATGGCTTTTTTACCTGAATATTGACCGAAGTTCGAGGCCGCTGAGCTGAGTTGAGAGAGGGCTGCATGGTTACTGAGGGAGTGGTTGTAACCGGCCATCGTCCCAACGGCTGCTGGCTGAAGGACGGTGAGTGTACCACTTGAGGGCGCTCCTTCGTGTTTTAAAGTGCTACCAGGCGTTGAGGGCGTAATCGTGTGCGAGGCTGAAGCTGAAAGATTCAAAATATTGTTTTGTGGTTATTAAAATGATTAATCAACAGAACAAAGGGTTTTCTGCTCAGTTCATTTATTTATAAATAAATAAATAAAACGTTCTGTAGCCAAGGTTAATGATATAAAAATACTGCAAATTCGTACCTTGATAACCACAGGTCACCGCTTGGTGGTGCTGTTGATGAGGGTCAGACACATGAGGTTTAATGTCAGATGCGTGTGTGCCACTCAGTGCTGCAGCCGTCAGGGTGTGGTATTCACTTGTCGTCACCTGCAATGTAAACAATTATTGCTTATTATTTTTCATTTTCACTAAGGCAAGGTCAGACGAAATAATGTTTCAAAAAGTACAAATAAAAAAAAGATACACAGCCCGATGTATTGCCAAACTGATGTTAAAAATGTATTTCAATACTATAATTGCTAAATTCCTTGAGCAGAAGATGTTTTTTCACGTGGCATACAAAACAGTATTGGGGGGGTCTCTTTGAATCAGCATCGTCTAGAATTTGTAGGTATTCACATCCTAGCAATCTGAATAAATATTCCCTCAGAAGTTCAATAGGCTTAAGGCACTAACGTTTAGTAATTGTCAAAGACAAGTGTTCTCACTTGGTGTATCCCAACATATGCATAAAATAACAAGCCTGTAAAAATTTGGGCTTATTGGTCATCGAAGTTGCAAGAAAATGATGAAAGAAAAAACACCCTTGTTGTACCAAGTGTGTGCTTTCAGATAGGAATAAAACTTCTTGCAAGAATTGTTTTATTTTTTTAGTGAAAAATTATCTCTTTCTCAAAAAATACGTTACTTCAGAGGGAGTCGTTCCCTACAATGTTTTATACTATCAACAGCTCTCCGTTGCTTGTTACCAAGTAAGTTTTTATGCTAATATTTGTTTTGAGTCATTACCAAACGTGTACGATATCTTTAAAGTAAAACAGTGTTCGTCATAAAATTTAAAATCATAGTGAAACTATCAAACCCAACGTGCTTCAGTTTCTTATAAAAGTTGTGTACATAAAAACATAAAGTCTGGGATCAACGAAATTTAAATGCCTCGAGATTGAGTTTCGGATTATGTTGGTCACAGCTGACGGATACGATGGTGTGAAATGTTTGGGGGTATACAGTCACTCACGGGGGGGGGGGCACGAGAAGTACAACATGGAGGCTTTCTCGGGCTTGTTTGATTTTCCTTCAGGGTCTGCTAAACGCGTATGGGTTTGGGACAACAAAAGCTTCTATTGACATGGTATTAGCTAATATGCGAACTTGCGATTTTATTTGCTTTATTTTGTATTTATTTATGCGTTAATTGATTGGATAAACCACACTTTACACCCCATTAAGGACAATGAGTATCCGGGTATTTGACAACCGTGGACAATCGTCAATGTATGCCGTTTGTAGACCCATACTCGTGACGCCTGGTTTCAAAGTTCAACATGTTATCAGTTGATAATAATGTTTCCGCATGTCAATCTCCTGCCATATCCGGTGCTATGTTCCGATTACTTTAGATTTACATCTGACATTAATAATAGTTTCTTTAATCAGACACGTTTTCGAAATCGGCTACTTGGAAAGATCCTGACAAACATGGCACGCAGGCAGCTGCTTCCATTCAACACACGCACGTGGACCTCGAGGCGAGTTCCCTGCCGGGCACAATATTGAGGGCATGACGCAAGAACAATAGAGGGCGTTTTGAGGCAGCCCCCCTCCCCTGAACGTTTAAAGTTAATACCTGTCTCCTGTTGCCATGAGCATCTTGATGCATGAAGAGGACATCCGGGTACTGAGATTTGTCGATGGCTTTCTCTAAGGCCTCGATCTGGTGTGGGGAGAAAGCGCCGCCGTTTGTTCTCATCATCTCCCGCGCTTTGTCCTCACCACCCATTTTGCCGTGTCCGGTTTCGTCTGAAGAAAAAAATAAACAAACAAAAGAAACCTTCAATAGGGTTACATGAGGAAAAGGGATGCTGACCAATAATTGCATTCAGTGACGAGGGAGGGTATTCTGAAGTCAATGACTTCGTGTGTTTGTGGATGACTTTTAATAGGTGGAAGTTTTTCAATTATTGTAATGCCACTTTTAGTAAACTTAATTGCTTCAAAACAAATCCATAGTTCACAAAGTACTATCCTGGAAGCAGGATATAACTATAACTAGTAAAGTTGCGGGTACAACTATTATGTAAAACCTCTATGGGGTAGTGTTGGCTCTGAGAAGAGCTGTTGTTGTCTCGACGTTTCGAACAGAATACTCTGCTCGTCTTCAGGAGAACTATACGAGCAGAGTATATAGTGTTCGAAACGTCGAGACCACAACGGCAAGTCTAAACGCCAACAATCCTGCCCAAAGATGTTTTACACATTTTTACCATGACAGTTAATAGTTGCTGGTAATAGTTACTTTCTACTATCCAAACAATGCAAAGCTTCAAAAATCACTTATAAGTATCGTACACGTTTGGTAATGACTCAAAACAAATATTAGCATAGAAAATTACTTGGTAACAAGCAACGGAGAGCAAGAAGTTTTTATTCCTATCTGAAAGCACACAAATTTGTACAACAAGGGTGTTTTTCTTTCATCATTTTCTTGCAACTTCCATGACCAATTGAGCCCAAATTTTCACAGGCTTGTTATTTTATGCATATGTTGGGATACATCAAGTAAGAATACTGGTCTTTGACAATTTCCAAACGTGTTCAGTGCCTTTAATACCGGGAACATATTAGCCAATAAAAAACCCAATCATATTCTGTTTTCCCAGAATAGACTAATAACAATAATCTATACTATATTCTTCCCGTTTAACTTCGTTCCGTGAACTTGGTATAATTATGTCAAAAGCAGTACAAAGCCCATCACCAGAGGGCGCGTATACGAACAATGGACTGTCAACCTTGACAGAGGGCGTCCATTAGGTTTGGCCGACCTTGAAAAGCCGGCTTTATGACTAGTGTGGGTTTCGTATTATAAATGGAAATTTTATTCATTAAAAAAAAATGCTCAAAATAGTTGAGGTGAACCTCTTTATAGATTGTATGAATTATTCCTAAGGTTGGTCCATGAATACAAGGGTAAAATACCTGTGGTAAAACCGTTGCACTATTACAAGATTTTACCGGCAGTAGCCTACAGTGTATTCATTCGTTAGCTGAAAATAAATACTGAAAAAAAGACTGCGCACGTCAAGGAAACCCCCCTTTTTAAATATCGTGTTGGTTGAAGTTATGATAAATGGAAGATGACCTCGGCAAATAATTATAACAAATTATTCATATTCTGACAGCTTACGCTTTTTAAACTGGACAACACCGATTCTCCAAACAAATTTTCCTGTCTGAAATACTGCCCGATTTTCTGCAGGGAAACTGGGCCATTTTAATCTGCTCTTGTCGATTTGCCCAAACCTTGAGAAGTACGTAAACAAAGGCATTCTTAAATTCGCTATTCGATCTTTCATGGAAAAGGGACCACCTTTTTTTGGTTGACATTTTGTATAAACAAAATATTTGTATTGTGTGATGATTGAAAACATGAGGATATGAGTGATGCCCTCCTCACACAAAAGAAATTAACAACAAAAAACACACTCTCCCACCAAAAAAATAAACAAATAAACAAATAAATAAATTGTATAAAATATTTAAAGTAATCGTAAAAATAGAACAAGAAACAAATAATTTAACTCGAAAACTCGTGACCCTCTTTTTGAAAAATAACAAACCACTGAAAGACACTTAAAAATACAGGCCTTTATGTACACACTGAATATAGAAGAGTGAACTTTTAAAAAATGCATCAGCCCTGGATCGGGAAAAAAAGGGTGATTAATTTTGCAAGATATAAAAATGCCCGCTGAACGTTCACGTGAACTTCTCCCTCGGCTATATCATTGGACTCTCTCATAAATATTCATCCCGGTTATTCATTGCAGTATAGACCAGCCCCTGTTTCAGTATTCCAAGGGTAGGGGGGATTCACCGAAGCGGAGAGAAATGGAGGGTAAGACAAATAAGAATCCATACAGTCAATGTGACATTGAGAAATATTGATGCCCGCCGATCATCTGTCAAAGTCAACGAGAGGGGTAAATGCCATTATTTTTTTTTTGTCCAGCTTTTTTTCTCTACACCCCACGAAAGGCAGACTCGTTCCAAGCGACCGTTAAAACAGTGATCTTCAAGACAATAGATTAAAACGAATGCTCTGACTCAGTGTGATATTTTTCTCTCTTTTTCCCCCCAAAACGAGCTAGGCTTGTTCATTACCTATAAACCATGCAACCTTTGACATCACATGATTACAAAAGTATTTCTTTGAGATTGCACAGTATGATTTCTTAACAACTTTTGATAACGGGGGGGGGGGGACATCTCAAAACTTGTTCAGCTGGTCTTTTGTCATCATATTCTTGATTATATGCGGTAATCAACACAACATTGTTATATTCTCACATGACCGGTGTCGTATCTTGCCTGCCAGAAAATGCCCTGAAATGTACAAGGGCACTCTTTTTGTTTCCACCAATCAAAAGCTGTG